>VCAZ01000076.1:1877062-1879110 GCA_005784505.1 Bagarius yarrelli | reverse complement strand
CATCATAATAGTAGTTATTAACCATTTGTTGTTTTACGAATAATAATGTATTAGTACATTTACAATTTATAAATTTTACTGTTTAATTTTTTCGTATGTTTGTAGATAGCCAAAGTAAAGGCCTTTAATATAAACCTTTTGCTTGGGGCTGCTTCCTAGTACACAGTCCAGCAGTTTGGGAAGCAATGCACCTAAGGTTAATTTCAGAGCAGCACATAGAAATACCAAATTCTACAAATTATGTATTGGCCTTTTTAGATAAAGGTACACCAGTTTTTTCACATGAGCCTGCTGTAAAGCAATCCTGTGTTTAAAATAATTAATATACCTTTCGCAGAAATCATTAATATATGCAGATGTATATACTAAAAACTAGAAAGTAATAAACTGCATTAAACAGTAGGTTTAGAACAAAGTTTACTATAAAGTACTATGTGTAGTATATATTTATTAGAAAATACATGCTATTGATTTTCTTTCTGCTTAGATACAATTTATTAGACTTATAACAATATGGTAATAGTATGGTACTAGGCATGTGTTAATTGTTGTTTAAAGGTTTAAAGCTTTTATTTTGTTTGTTAGTTTAAACTAGATAAAAATCGAATATTTTTTTTCTGGATGTATGTTTGTGTGTATGGACTTTTTCCTATCTTACGATTTATGATTTTGCATTTTCAGCCAATTTCAACAAATTACAGTCTTCTCAGACAAATGTATATTCCTGACCTCGCATTGCATCCTTAGAGTATATAATTAGATATGAAACTGAGTTTGATGCAGTCTGATTATATATTTTATGTTAAATTATTTGACCACACCCACTTAGTTGAAAAAACTTTAAATGCCCATTTGATTGGTAAAAACAGACTAAAAGACGTGAGTGAAACTTACGGGAGTGCAACCATCTGACAGAGTGGTCATGTCACTGAGTGCCATCTTGTCTAGGAAGAAAGCGAGAAAGGGGAAGGGTTCGCTCCCCGGATATCCTTCCTTGCAGACGTCTTGCCAGTAGGCTGGTCGCTATTAATCAATCAATTTATAAACATGGTTTCAATTGCATAGAAAACTAAACTACATTTACACCATTATGTACAATGTCTAATGAAAATGTCATGTGTGTATGTGTGTCTGTAAACTAACTTTTCCGGTGGGCATCCTTCATCAGTGATAAGCTTCATGCTCTTTGGCTTGACCTGAGAAGGTAATAAGAGATCTTTATTTTAATAAGAAACAAAAACTCCTCATTGCCTGATCAGCTTTTAAAAAATCACATAGTGTATGATACCCAATATGCTTCATTATCAGAGGCAGGGACAAAAAACAGAGGCAAGATAGATAGAGATAGATAGATAGATAGATAGATAGATAGATAGATAGATAGATACCATAGACTGATAGACAGTATATAGACGGATAGACTGATGACAGATAGATAGACTAGAAAGATGATAGATAGTCGAGAGATAGATAGAAAAGCATCGAATAATAGATAGATAGATAGATAGATAGATAGATAGATAGATAGATAGATAGATAGACACATAGAGGTCCACCATCTTGGAACTACACAAGCCAGGGGCAGATTGTGTAGCATTTGTGACTAAGCACCTTTTTTCTGCTTGTAAACTTTTTCCCTAACTCATAGTTACTAACGGCTAAGTACTTTAAGATCTTATGTGCATACTAATACAATGATTCCATAAGACCATAATGTAGTGGGGAGGCAAATTTGGGCGGATGAATTAATATCACTGCATTTTATTGTACAAAATATAATGTGCTACTTTCTCTACTTCTGGGTATTTGTTGGGGACCCCCTGGTTACCTGGAGTCCTAAGCAGCTGCTTTTGTTGCTTATTGGTTAAGTCCAGCCCTGACTACAGCTGAACCCCTAAATGCTACTCATTTTGCAGCTCTTCTCTATATCTACCTCATTCCTAAGATTGAATGAGAGAGAAAGAGAGAGATTTAGTGAGCGAGAGAATGCCTTTTACTACATCTTAAGATCCCCTGGGTTAAATAATCCTCGTTATTAAGGCTATCAC
>VCAZ01000076.1:1739562-1872062 GCA_005784505.1 Bagarius yarrelli | reverse complement strand
CAAAGAAAAACAGGAGAAATTAAGCAAATATAAAAAAATAATGAGGAATAAAAAAGGAGCTTATTTACCTTTTAAGTTACAGCTTTCATTTGGCCTGGATGCTGGGTGTAAATCTCTTTCGCTCATGTGTATGCCATCAATAATGTACAAGTCCTAATAAGGAACTCCAAAGAGCCAACAAGGTCGTTTCTAACTGTGTAAACTGTGTATGTTGATCCTCTCCACACACACACACACACACACAAGCTTATGCTACAGAAACAATAACTACACACTACTTTTTAGCTACATACTATTCTACGCAGATTGCAGATGGATAGGGTAAACTGACTCTAAAAGTACATTACTGATAACGGCTAATTGACTGTAAAAGGTTATGGTTTCTGGTTGGGATTTGGCAAACAGGCTTTTTTTTCCTGCCAAACTAGGGCTGGGTGGTATGTTAGTATATATATCTATAATATATATATCGCTGCCCCAGACTAAAATGTCAACCGTAATAGATTATTTTTTTTCGTAAACATGTAAATAAGTGACTGTGTGTGAGCATAAGAAAGACCAGGGCTCGCTAAATCACTAGCATGACATCCTGGTATCGTCTCTTCCAAAATGTGTCCCTCCCTCTGCTCATTGGGCTCATATCTCACAGGGAGGAATATATTATTAATGCTTTTGCATTCACTTACAAATATAGTTGGGTCATTATGTTGGTCTTTAATTTTCAGGAATCTGAGAGCCACTATCAAAATGTAAGATAGTGAAAACACTTTTTAATGGCACACTGGTGTTGTACTTTGACTCCTCCAGCGTGCAAACTGTGTGTAGGGAGCGACAATACTGATTTTACTAACAAAATTCTAAAATGCTTACATGAAGAACTACCAGGTTTTATACAATTTTGCATCCCTGAAGACGCTGCCTGTGAAACTAAGGGAAAAGCTGAAAGTCAAAAATATGGAGAATGAAGGACAAACAAGGAAGGATTTTTTTTTAGCGTTTACGTATTTTATATTTTCATATTTAACATTTTTAATAATAATAAGGTTTGTGTAATGTAACATACAGTGGAATTAGTTGTTATAGTGAAGTTAATTGACATTTCATTTACTACATTAATCACAACCCAAATAAGTGGAAAAGGAATGAAATAAGATTTAGTTGTTTTCATTTTTAAAATATGTAAGTTTATTTATTATATAAAGCCTTTTTTGTTGATTTTCTGGAATAATTATAATATTATATATTAGAAATATATCGTTATTGTGAAATAAAATTAGTTATACCGTGAAATAGAATTTTGGTCTTACCACCTAACCGTATGCCAAACAGCGAGATACTGAAAAAAAAGTGGACAGACTCTCACACTTTTAATCTAACTTGGGTGCAGTGACATCAATATCCATTTACACAGTACAGTGTTTTTATTACTGATGCTACAGTGACTGAACTCTATCTACACTCTAAAAGCTTTTGGACTTCACAAAATGGCCAACTTGCCTGTACTTTCAACCTTTTTTCCTTCACCATTTAGAGAGTGTGACTAAGGGAAAGAATATGGTCATCGATTGACCAATGACCAGAACTCCACCATATCACTGCAAAACAATACAATGATAAACACATCTGAAACTACCTACTCTTGAAAAATTCTATGACCAGATTAAATAAACCAACAGCAGCTACAGAACCATGTATTATTATAGATTTATTACACAGAGTAAAATAAATTATTATTTACAGATAATGAAAACCCAAAATTCAGTGTCTCAGAATTTTTTTTTAACAGAAATGTCAGGCTTCTGATGTTTATTTCTTTGCACTCAGTGCTTGGTTGGGCCTACTTTTGCATAAATCACTGTATCAAATTTGTGTGGCTTGGAGGTAAACAGCCTGTGGCACTGCTCAGGTGTAATGGAAGCCCAGGTTGCTTTGATAGCAGTCTTCAGGTCATCTGCATTGTTGGCTCTGATGTCTCTCATCTTCCTCTTGACAATACCCCATCGAGTCTCTATGGGGTTCAGGACAGGTGAATTTGGTGGCCAATCAAGCACAGTAACACCATGGTAATTGAACCAGCTTGTGGTACCTTTGGCAGTGTGGACAGGTGCCAGGTCCTGCTGGAAAATAAAATCTTCAGACTCTGGGACCTTGATTTCCAAATGAAATTTAAAATTTACTTTCATCTGAAACGAGGACTTTGGACCATTGAGTAACAGTCCAATTCTTCTTCTCCACAGCTCAGGTAAGATGCTTCTGACGTTGTCTCTGGTTCAGAAGTGGCTTAACACAATGAATGCAACATTTGTAGCCCGTGTCTAGGATTTATCTGCGCGTAGTGGCTCTTGATGTGTTGTCTACAGTCTCAGTCCACTCCTGAAGCCCCAGAAATTCTTGAATGGATTTTGCCTGACAGTCCTCTGTGGTTATCCCTTTTTCCTACCACACTTTTTCCTTCCACTCAACTTTCTGTGAATATGCTTGGATACAGCACTGTGAACAACCAGCTTCTTTAGCAATGAAATTTTGTGGCTTACCCTCTTTGTGGAGGGTGTCAATGACTGTCTTCTGGACATTTGTTAAGTCAGCAGTCTTCCCCAAGATTGTGTAGCCCATTGACCCAGAATGAAAGACCGTTTGAAGGCTCAGGAAACCTTTGCAGGTGTTTTGAGGTAATTAGCTGGTTAGAGTGCCTTTCCAATATTGAACTTTCCACAATATTCAAATTTTCAGAGACACGGAATATTTTACTCTATGTGTAATGAATCTATATAATGCATAGGTTTTGCTTTCTAAAAAGAGTGACAAAAAATATTCACCTTTTTCATAATATTCAAATTTTTGAAGATGCACCTGTATGCTAGCACTCAGTAAAACCTCCCAAAAATATTTATCTATCTGTTTAAAGTAAACTGATGCCACCTTTAAGGCCCCGCCCCATTCCTCCCTCCCTGCATTGTGCTCTTAGTTTCTGCCAATTAAAAAAAAAAATCATTCAATTGAATTTAAAACAATTGATTTATAAATGTTCAACATAATCCACTAATTTTAACTAAATCTTTGTCTAACATAAATCTAATAAAAGTTGATGTACAGAAAATCAATAAACGCTATTAGTTTTGTCATATTTAAGGTAATAACTGTGGCCTATTAAACCTTAACACAGTATTTTTAAATAGTATGAAAGGAAAGAATCTAAATGATACATGCCTACTGTGAACATTCATCTTTAGTTAATGGACCTGGTGACTGTAACTAACACAAAAATGAATACTTCACGTATATATAAATAATCCCCAAATGTATTTCTATTTTAAGTGCATGTAATTTTTTTTGTGGTTTTGTATACATATTCCTGATATCAAAGCAAAACCCGGCCAAGGTAAAAACAGTAAGAGTTTAATAGAGCTATGTGATATTTATTCCAAATGAAATGATAAAATTTGTAAAGTGACCGGTATTTCTCTGAGAATGCCAGCTATGACCTAAGGGATAATTGCTCTAAGGCTGCTCCCATCCCTACACAGATAAACTGTGTGTTTAATAGTTGATGAGTTTCCTGCAGTCTAGAGCAAGCAGGCCACTGCGGTGAAGAAAATAACACCCCACAAAAAAAAATAAAAACAGCTGGATTTCCTCATTTAATAAACTGAATTAATACTGACTGTAAACAAACACTGGTCAACACACAAACGTCCATACACTTTTTTTTGCTACTTCAGCTTCTCACAAAATAATGTAAGATTTAGCAGAAGCTTTTAAGAGTTTGCATGTGCTTTCCCATATAGAACAAATACCATAGTATACTATAGGATTCACTAAATGTGGAGAACTGTAGCATAATGTAGTATATTAGCGTATTTACTATGTCTTACTGCAGCATGCAGAGTTCCATTTCTAATGGACAGCAATTTCAGATTATTGATTCCAGATGTTCAACAAAAATAAGCAATAAAAATTAATTTGTTAATGCATTTTATTCATTTTCAGGATCTCGAGTTCAGTTCACTATAGTCATTAATGTAGTCATTAGTTTATTTTACTATAGTAGAGTTATTCAAACTGTCATGATTGTAATTTACTATGTCATTTTGAATATAGCAAAGGTAAAAAAACACAGCAGTAGGAACTTTTTACATAATCTATAGTAAATATAATTACTTTACTTCACTATAGTATTTTTCATATAGGTTGCTCTGTGTGTGTTGTGGAAGTAATGCTCCTTTAAGGTAAACTTTCCAAAATAGTTCTCAGCCTACAAACAGTAAAAGCAATCAAACGCGCCCCTTTAACTTAAAATTTTATTTTATCAATGTGCATCAATGTTATGTCAGATCTGCATCGCTATGTAGCCTAGAAAGTGGCATTTCTCCACATTTAGATTAGTGTATACCGATATTGGTTTTAGATTAGCTAATATAAAGTGGTGTGTAGTCGGGACCAGCAAGTTCTTCCCTGCTGCCTGAACAGTATCAGAAGCTGACCTACATTTACAATTTACAACCTAAATTCTAATATTTGTTTCATTAAATTGTGTTAATTTATTCCCAACAGTCTAGTCATTGCATAGTGTTTCTCTTGCTGCACTGCTTCCAGGACATGTACGTGGATGTTAGATTTTTTTTTGTTCAATCAGATTTCAGTTTCTTTGTGCTTCCATGTTAATCTAATCTACACAGGGCCTTCAGAGTCAGTAGTGCAACTTAAACTATATTAGCATGGTTATTATTATTAAAGACGGCTTCTTTAAACCAATAATATTTCAAATGTAACTCTCAGCGCCTGCTAGCTGGCCCCCAATGACATCAGCATTTTTCGTCCTCTGATTGGTTAATCAGAGTAAAACTGTTACAGCCAACTTTGACATCTGTACAGTTGTACAATCACGTCTGTACAATTAGAATATTTACGCCTACAATGGCTGACGGAGGAGGAGAAATAAACATGGTCTCGGACGCACTGGAAAAGCTGGACATCGTGAGGAGAGTTTGGCTAACTCTGAAGATAAACTAGCTTGTCTCAGCCCAGGAAAGAGTTTGCCACTTCTAGACCAGTGTCGCCGAATGGTAACACTGACTTACAGCCTTTAAATGTATTATATAGTTTTTATTTAATTTTTTAATATTTTTGGAATGTTATATTAATTATTTATTGATTATTCATTAATTATTATAATAATACGAGGATATTGAGATAAATATAGATTCTAAACTGCTCCAGATTTGTAAAGATTTAGAGTTTTCTTAACTGGGGGTTTCTTGCTTTAATAAAAATGTTTATTACTCTCAGTATGTGAAAGTGTCTCTTTCTTTCTGTAATTCCATGCTGTGTTATAATGAGTTTTTGTATAGTATTGATGGTACTGTAATTGTGACATGGTGGTTTTGAGAGGTGTATCAGTCGGGTAAGTCCCTACTGAAGGCGCAGGTACCAAACGCACCGCCCGCCACTTCTAACATACACTTTATCCAGTTTGCCTGTTGCAAAAAAAGGTACTATTGTCCATTGGCTAGCCTTTTTTTTTCGAAGCTACAGGGTACTGTCCGCTGAACTGCTGTGTTTTGATCTAAAATGTTGCATCTATGTTTAAGTTTTACTACAGTATTAATAACTTCTCAGGACATAATTGATTTATTCCAATTATGCTTAAAAAATGAATGCTGTCAAGGCACCACAAACTAAGCATAACTATCTGTTTTACAGATCCCAACAAACAACGACAAAAAAACAATCAATCTATACCACTTTCAGCAGGAGAGTACGAATACACTGTATTTAAAGACCCAGCCTACATTTAATTTTTAATGCTAACAGCAAGACTCCTTAAAAACCGCTGAGAAGAAGACTCTAAGAGCAGTTTGCTAATTTACAGACTAAATAAGGCTTTGATATTGGAGTTAACAATAAAAAGCGCTGAAATCTCATCTTATGAATTTCCTTAGCATGATGTAACTGTAAAATTTAATAAGTGGCCTGCTTTTGTAAAGTAACAATACTTTTTATATTGAAACAGGCATATAGAATAAACCCACATGCTAATAATTTAGTATTACAGTTATTATATGTCATTTCAATTGTAGTTTAAATGGAAGGGCTGCACAATATATAGTTTCAGCATCGACATGGCAATGTGTGCATCTGATCTCATATCAAGTCATTAATTTAAAAGTTTAATAAATGAATGAAAGTTCTTTTGTACATTTGTACATCTTTTTATGTCTTTTACTTTGTACACATTTTAAACAAATTTGAAGCGTTCAGGTGCAAGAAACAATCACTCTTATAAATTTAACAAAGATTAATTGTACTTAATTTATACTGTGAAGACGATACAGTGTGATGTTACATTTCATAATGAATTTCTGTATCTGAATCTCCAAAACATAGAGCACTAATTAATCATTTTTCATCTTTGTTCTGTTCTATTTATCTATGATAATAAACTGTCTATTATATTTTAGATGCACTCGCTTACAAAATCACAATGCATACTTTCCTAATAGATCTATTCAAGTCATCTGGTAAAATAATTTCATCCTTCAATATATACTGCAGAATAACTAAACATCATATTTGTCAGTTTTCTTCTAATATCGTGCAGCCCTAGTTGCTGGGTAAAACCAGTGAGATTTGAGAGAAGTGATTATGGACAAAGGTCGTGCTGACATACAACACAGAGTGAAACCCTGGTAAGATGCTCACCATATCACTCATTTCTCCCAGTTTGGCACCGGTGTAAGTGTGAAAGTGTATGTGCGTGCATGTGTGTGTGTGTGTGGGGGGGGGGGGGGGGGGGGGGGGGGGGGGGGGGGGTGGGGGGGGGGGGGGGGTGGGGGGGGGGGGGGGGGGGGTGTGGGGGAGGGGGTGGTGTGTGGGGGGGGGGAGGGAAGGGGGGGGGGGGGGGTGCTCCATCTTGGAAAAATTTGGCAGATATGTTTTGTTCTCCTTTCCAGGTGACATTGGCATCTGTGGAGTGTCACTCTGAAGGAAGTCATTAAGGGGTGTGTTGTGGAGTCTCTGTATGTTTTTTACCATAGGCTCACAACCCAAAGGCAAAATATGGTTCATGGACCCAATACTTAACATGCTGCCATGCTATAAAGGCAGCCACCTGATCTGTACATAGGAAGCATAAAACCTTATTGCAATTCCCTGATTTCAGCCTTAATTTACAGCTAGCCTAATATCAGTTCCAGTCTCTGGCGTTCACAAATACATCAGCAAAGAGATCTCTTAAACGAGTTTACCCAGAGAGTATACTAAAGCTATCAAATTAGAAGGTTCTGTGATCGAATCAAAAACTACTCTTGTACATATAAACATAACGTAGAAAACTGTAGCAGAAGTAACTTGCAAGTAAAGCAAACTCTAATGATAAAGTTAAGCAGTCTTTTAACGGCCTTGGTAAACAGTGGTTCGTTATCATTCCTGAGCTTTAAACTCACAATCTCTGAGTCACAAATAAAACCTGATTTGCATTTTGCATCTCTTGAGCAGTGAAAATATGGTCGCCATAAAAATACCCATTAAAATTCAAACAAGCAGCCGCTTAAAGCCTCCTCAAGCACTATTCTTTTATAGCACCCTTAAATACAGGCCGCCATTTTTATGTTAGCTATGCAATTAGGCATTTTAATTTTACTGCCAAGAAGCAGACGCACTGCGTCCGAAATCACATACTTCCCTGCTATATAGTACGCAGGAACCAGTATGTGATAGTATTAAAAAATTGACACTTTACTATCCCGTAAACCCGCAGGATAGATGACTTATTATATTCACAAATAGTAGACAGCGGTGACACAATTAATTTAATATTATAGTAAAAGTATTTCAGAAAATAAAGCTGTCCCTATTGGTTAAACTAAAGTTGTTTATTACTTCCCATAAAACGACTGACTTTTTAAAAATTTGACATTTTTGAAGGTTTAAATTTGTACATTTTCTTACTGTTGTGATGGCATATGTCATTTGAAAATATTAACATGATGTGACTGTAACAATTTTTTATTTCACTTATAAACATAGATCGTACTTAAATTTCAAATGTAGTACCTACTTAAGTAGTATGTTTTTTTCAGATGCAGCAACAGCTTTTAACGAATAGATAATATTGTAAAGGTTTAATATAGTTAACACATTATCTTTGTTTTTGTGTGCTAAGGATTTGTTTCACATTCTTTCTTCTTAATCATTTTCTTTATTATTTGGAAAGAATCTTATGTAAGAGCATCCATGCTTTCTGAAATGGCATCACAGACAACGGGAAACATTCCCTCAACTTTCTTTTATTCTTTAAAAGCTGGAATATTGTGTTAAATAAACGAATGTACTTAAAAACTGACATTGAATGCCAAGTTTTATTATGAGCACCCAGCTGTGATTTTCACTTATTTTATTGCCTGGAAGGTACTCAAAACTAATAGGTTAGTCTAAGATTAATTAAATAGATATTTGGTCTAATGCCTTTGGAAAATCTATTATTTCCAACATAAAAATCAGTCATTCAGTATATCACATCACTGACTACATTAAAAGTCGGACTGCAGAGTAGAATAATGTCTCTGGTTCCTGTTAGAGACCTGCGTCTTGTCAAAATAGCCTGCCTCCATGTGACCATGACACAGCTGTGATGGTGGTGAGGGTTGAAAAGATTTCTTTCTGCAAGCTTTAATTTATACTGGCCTCACTTTTTCTATTAGAAAGGAACTGAGATTAATGCTTGTTATAATAGATACTAGAACCAGACGTTATTTTTATATTCTACACTAGTAGTTTTAATCTAGCAATGACAATTACACTTTCTTCTGATATCACTTTACATTTTATTTAACTGAGTTGTAGCAAACAATTAACTAAATCAATCAAGTTCATACAGCAAAGCTAATGTTTACAGGTAATGGTGGCAATCGAACCTGAGTAATGTTTGATATTCATGGCTAATGTATTTACTGCAACCAAGAAAAAAAGGTCAATTATTAAAATTTTTTTTACCAAAATAACTGATGCTTTATATACTTGCACACCTGACCTTAGAGAGTATCAGGGAAATGATCATTACCTAATACCTAACAAATAACAGAAAAAACGGTGTTAATTAAATATTAAGCTGTGATTGATAAATAAATAAAATGAAACATAAAATAGAAGAGATAAAAAAACCCCAAACACATGCCAGTCAGCCTTTTCAAGACTAAACTCTATCAGCTTTCCTCTTTCCTTATATTATAGACTTAATTAGCTTCACTGCTACCTTTTTACAAAACACAAACTGCCACAAAAATACACTTAACCAAATTTAAGGGCTAATAAACATCTTAACTGCGCCGTAATGGCTCATACATACACAGCTCATATTCTTAATGAGAGAGCTGTACTGGGATTGTGTATCCATTTTTTATAGGACCCTATGAAGCAAATTAAAAAACTGTGGAGCTTTAAACAAATACACAACCCAACTCTCTACTCTAGCGCAATCACAGTTCTAACAGCAACATAGGAATAATAGCCTTAACAGAGAAACTGTTAGAGAAATTTCAACCAAACTGCACACAGAGGCAATAACGCAGACAGGAAAGCATCATGGACGAGTTGCACAATATACTTGTTTCCAGATGTTATAACTGTCCGAATCGGCCTTACACAGTGCTGTGACATGGAGTTATGAGTAATATTGAAGATGTTGGACTGGACATCTGAAGATTATGGTTTTAATTCTTAGTATTAATCAAGCTGTCATTGCTAGGCCCCTGAGCAAAGCCCCAAACCCCTAAATGAGGTAAATGTAAGTCACTCTCGATGAGGGCATTTGTTACAATATAAACACACCAAGATAAACCTTTAAATAACCAAGATAAATTTGCCACTTAGTCCACATATACACTTGATATAAAAGCTAACTGTTTGTCTGCATGTGTATATAAAGACTGCCTGAGACAATATAAAGCAATTATACAGATAAATTACACAATAAATTAACTGAGTAACTGATGTAGTGGTTGTCAGTGCGAGTTCCTTTATCCACTGGAAATAATTTTTTGGGGTTTAAAAATGCCCAAAGATGCTATATCAGTACAGACATCAGGGCAAAATGGGACTTATAGTAGAATATAAGTTCTGCCCCATTTCAGAACACCTTTTCTCACAGGTGATGACTATTTGCTCTCTAAGAAATCATATCCTGGCTCTACCACAAATAGGTTACATTGGTTCCCCAGTGGTGCAACAGAAAAGCAATATCACACTTACAATCTGGTGTTTATACTGAATATCGACACGGCTAGTGCAATGTTACTTTTACGCAAGAACAATTTCGATATATAGAAAATTTAATTTGAGTAGGTGACATTTTGAACATTGCTCGTGTGATGTGGTTTAATTTTCAAAAATATAATAGCACACTGATTTGAGTTTAACGGGTTGTATTTTGGATGTACAGCTATACAATTTTAACGCTGTTGTTTTATACAAATGTCTGAAACAGAGTAAAAACTGAATTAAGATGTAATAAAAGACAGAGGGTCATATAACCCTAGACACACACACAGGAATGAAAAGGAAGAGAAAGAGAAAGAAACTGATGGTCTTGATGACTCGAGCCCTAAGGGGAGTCCACAGAGAAATAAGAATATTATTAAAAATATATTACAAAGGCTCACAGAAGAAAGAATCCAAACTGTAGCCTACTGGATGTCCCTGTTCATTAACTGCATTCTTTACATTTGAACTTTAAAAGCAAATGAATTGTACCTTGAGTTGTACATTAGGTCAGTTTATAGAGATGAAGGCCAGAAAAGCTGAAACATCGGTGTTATAAATAAATTAATCTATAATCACAATAAAAGGATCATAAAAACAAGACCCTGTTTGATTTATACGGTAGAACTTAAGGCACACCTTAAGAAATATTTTTTAGTATTTTAATAATGCATAATTGCAAACATAAATATATTTATTTAACATTGATAAAGCTACACTGAATCATTTTCTTTGATATTTTAATAAGACATTAAATTTACCCCACAGGCAAATTCAAGTTATAAACATGTTCAAAATGTTTCTTAATTTACTAGGCAGTAGTTTTTTTTAAATATATATTTATTAAAAATACATTTGATAGACAGGAAATGAGCCAAAACGTCCCTGAGCCAAGAATCGAACTCCAAAAGCGCAATATTAAATACGCAACTAATAGATGACATTTAAAGAGAAGGTTATAAATTTCTCTCAAAAGAAGTTGTATTGAATAAATGAGCAGAAACATGTTTAACAAATACAAAAGTGTGTCAAGCAGATTTTGGATCATTTTAATTATGCCAAACTTTTTAATTACGTTAAAGTGTTCATACAAGGCTAAAAGCGCAGGCTGTGTAATTAGTGTCAATATTAGATGGGCTTTTTACCCCCTAAAATATAAGACTTGTGCGTCTTTTACATTCAATGAACAAAGTTGTACTTAAATGCCTCAAAAAAATCACTTGAAAACAAAAGAAGAGATGTTCCTCTCCCTCTGGAATTTTAACAATTATAACTGCTTTGAAAAATTTTAGAACATAAATTATCTTTCTGCCCTTTACCATGAATTGAAAACAAAAACCAGGTGTATGAACAAGCGCCACATTCGGGGTTTTATTCAATCTAGTAGTTTGAAACAAAATAAAACCAATGGAGGTTTTTACCTCATATAGCCTCTTGCCCAGTTCTCGCAGAATCCTTTTTCAATGTTCTATACAAATGAGACCAGATTGAAAGGAAAAACTGTCACCTGCCACCTTTATTCACTATGCTGAAATCAAACTCCTGCACATGCCCACACAGCACAACCTCAATTATTCAGCAATTCACATTCCTGTGTTTGCAATCAACAAAGAAATAATAATGTTTAATCCACACAGTTTGCCCTCAACAAATATGGCTGCCATTATTTTTTACACTTTTTAATTTCATCTTTGGCTGCAGTAGAGCCATCAGCAGAGGTTATTCGAGCAGAAAAGAAAAACAACCCAAATATTCCTCAACTCTGTGAGAAATATTATCCTTCCCAGTATCTTATGTCTTAATACAGAGAGAGGAAATAAAGAACTTGCGTGAAAGAAAAAAAAAACAAAACAAAAAGCAGATCATTAGTATTTTCTCACACACCAAAACATTTTCCCTCACCACCGATCAGAGTAATTTAGTCAGCACTACTTTCAGCCTCAGCCTCATCAAACACTGGCGTCCGAGAGCCTTAGACAGTAATGTCTAATAGTTATTCCTTACAACTCTATATAACACCTGCACATGTACACTAGTGATATCTATCTTATTTATTGCCTACAGCAATCGGAAAGGCACTCGAGTGCTCTGATACATGTTTATCCTATACACTTGGAAATGAGAAGCTGCCCTTAGGAAACTTACTGTAAGCAGCAGTAAAACGTACTGGCGTGACTTTTGCACAAGAAAACACATTATGAAAAAAGTACCCGTAGTGTAGTTGTGTATCCAATTCTTGTGTTTTTATACCATCGTGCTGTTCTCAGATGATGATATTGTAGAAGAAGTTTTATTTATATAGCACCTTTCCGCTGCTCAAGGTCACCTAACATAGTACATCCAACACAGACAATACATCACATGCTCTTTACATACTTTTTACATGCTACCCCTGGGAGATATTATTAGGAAACATGGTGTTAGCTTTCACTGCTATGCTGATGACACGCTATACATTTCTTCACAGCCTGGAAAAACTAACAGAATGCATAGTTGATATAAAAAAACTGGATAACAAATAATTTCTTATTCCTAAATTCTGAAAAAAGCAGAGGTGTTAATTATCGGACATAAAGCCTCTGCCTGTAATAATCTAGATCACTGTCTAACACTTGATGACTGCTTAGGTGTGCTTTTTGACAGTAATCTCTTCTTTGAGAGTCGCATTTCTAGCATTTGTAAAAATGCATTTTAGCATCTTGAAAATATATCCAAATTATGACCTATGCTCTTGAGGTCAAATGCAGAAATTTTAGTTCATGCATTCATGACCTCAAGATTAGACTATTTTAACACTTTATAAACAAACACTTAATAAACAAACTCCAGCTGGTCCAAAACGCAGCAGCTAGAGTTCTTACTAGAACCAAAAAGTATAATCATATTAGCCCGGTTCTGCCAACACTGCTGCACTGACTCCCTAGTAAATATTGAATAGATTTAAAAAATCTTGTTATTTACTTATAAAGTCCTGAATGGTTTAGCACCTTAGTACCTGAGTGAGCTCCTATCCTATTATAGTTCTCCACGTCCGCTGAGCTCTCAGGACTCAGGCAATCTGATAATACCTAGAATAACAAAATCAACTGCTGGCGGCAGATCCTTTTTTTATCTAGTGCCTAACCATAACTTTTTTTACAAAATACCCTGGTTTGATAATGCAACTTTAGCGCTTAGCAATTGAAAACATAAAATGAAAAGCGAAACAGTCGCAGTTTATGTAAACCTCCCAATGAGATTGGTGTAATGTAAGATAAGAAAAGTTTGCCCATACAAAGCATGACAAAGCTGATAATGTGACACATTTGGTACATTCTGAAATAAGCAAAAAAAAGGGGGAAACTTTAAGCTAATTAAATTTGAAGAAAAAAAAGGTGTCTGAGTATAACTGAATAAAGGTTTTTACGAATGACCTGATGTGCTACAGTGCTATCTAAAAAACCAACTCTTTCAAAAACAGTTTATTTTATAAAAAGCTTGTCACTAGACATAGCTGTTGGGAAAATGTTCAATTACAGCAACCTCAATGTTAATTAAGCCGCCAGTTTGCAACATACCAAGTTTCACCATTGCCATTTATCTTTTTTTATGTTAGTAACATTTTTATATCCATTAGAAATTACATGATCTTTTTCAAGTCATTCATAACTTCAACTGTTGTATAACTAAAAATCTCTACCCAGGGCTAAGAATATATACTGGGAATGTATACTGATGAATATGAGCTGTTCCTAGCAAAGAAACTTTACCGTGACATTTACTACTCTAAGACCTCAGGTATAAGCAAATCCCCACTATACAGTCCAGACAGACTTTACACACTGAATGTCAATAACCATGCTATTTTATGCAGAGGATTTGCACATTGTCTTTTCAATGTCCTCTAGCATGCTCAAAGTTTTATTTACATTTCACCAGAGACTGAAATTCTCAAGAGACGGGGAACAGAGAAGAATTAAAGAAAAGAAAATAAGAGAGAAAAGTGAGTATGGGTTGGGGTGGGGGGTGGGGGGTCCGGGGTGTGGAGACAGCTACATTGTGATGGTACTGAATATTCCATGTTGAAATTAATGACACAGAACTACATTTTTTAAAGGCTTTCTGGATTTTGAAGATTTACAGCTTAATTTGTACAAAACATGCGTCTAAAATCTGAAATCACTAGCTGGTTTTATCTGACACCAAAGTGTACAGAAAGTGGATTTATTTGTTGTCGTATTGATTTACTGTTCTGTTGCCGTGACTCGATTGATTAAAGATCTGACATTGTATGTACAAAGTAAGGCATTTCACAGCCTACTGTGATCGAGTTAAACAGAGATTTGTTAAAAGATGCCAACATTGCTAGAAATAAAATGTAAAAAAAAAAAAAAGGAAATGCTGACTGATTTAAATGATTATGATTAAATTCTATTAATTAATTTATACACAAAAATGTTTAAATAAAAAGTATAAGTACTGTCTCTTCTATACAGTTCTATAACAAACAAAAAAAACAGTTTAAGTTATTCATAATCTGATCTAAAATGAAGATAAATAGAAATGTTTGTTTCAGAGCATCTTTAATTACTACAGTGTTTCAGAAAAAAAGCCAGACTGCTTAACTGAAAAGTACATAATTGCTTTTCACTTCATTGTTCACAATGCTGCATAGATCTCTGGTTCGAAGCGTTTAACATAGGGCAGGCAATTAATTTTATACACGCGCACACATACAAAGTCTAATTACTGTCCATCTATCATGATGCGCTCTGTAAGTACAGTTATTGTGAGAAAACAAGATATGACCCAACATTAAAAAAGGAATAAATCATCTATTATAATATCATTAAAAATTTTACTTGTCATTCAACAGCAGAGAGTTTTGTGGAGCCCCGAAACCAAAAGCAACCTGATGAAAAAAAATCAATCACTTCTGTCCTAGCCCCCTGCCTTATCCATTGCTGATCACCTGGATCAGGTGTTCATTTGGGCTGTGCAATCAGTGCAATCGAGATTTAAATGCATGCAATTTTTTAACTGCATAAGACTGCAATTTTATCTTTTTACATTATTTATATTTTAACTATGCATGTTTTAGGCGTTAATTTATCAGAGCTCATAACAGGCTACATACGCACTTGATTACATATTAAATGTCAGCCGACAGTTTTACCTTAATATACTTTATGCTGTCGTTTTAAACACAGTTGATTACGGGTTTTTTTGATGCTAGGATATTTTATTGTGAAATGTTTGGTTATGCACTACATACTGTACATTTAGAATGTAGCAGTAGCATTGTCAAACATACAGTCACAAAACTGTAAAAAATACTTAACTATAGAGCTATTAATCCTTAAAATTCCAACAAAAATTATGTGGGTATTCGGTAAAGGATCCAAACAATCATAAATCAGTGAAATATGAAGGCCAGACACATTTATATGTTGGTAAACATCACAAATGTATCAGGAGCTGAGTTCAAAATGCAAGTCGTGAAGTCTGTGCTAAACAGCGAATCATCTGTCTCCACCTAACCCTGTTTTTTCATTCTCTTCACTCACTCACACCCACTAATTTCATGTTCTCATTTATCGCATCCATATATCTCTTCTTTGGTCTTCTTCTTTGCCTTCTGCTTGGTAGCTTCATTTCCAACATCCTCCTAGCAATATATTCACTATGCCTTCTCTGTATATGTCCAAACCACCTTAATAGCTTCCCTGACTTTCTCCCCAATACATTTAACATGAGCCGTCCTCCTGATGAACTCATTCCTAATCCTGTCCAAACTTGTCACTCCTAAAGAAAACCTCAACATCTTCAGCTCTGCCATCTGTTTCTTCCTTAGCACCACTGTCTCTAAATCATGCATCATAGCTGGTCTCACCACTGTCCTGTACACCTTCCTATTGATTCTAGCTGATATTCTCCTGTCACACATCACCCCTGACTCGTTTCTCCACCCATTTCAATCTGCCTGTAATCGCTTCTTTACCTCTTTTACACACTCTAAATCGCTCTTGACTGTCGACCCCAAGTACTTAAACTCCTGGTTTTTTTTTTTACTTCTTCACCCTGTAATTTCAGTGTTCCACTTCCCCCCCTTTTATTCCAACATGTACTAAGTCTTGCTACAACTGACTTTAATTTCTCCTCTCTCCAGCGCAAACCTCCACCTCTCCAGGTTTTTCTCCACCTGCTTCCTGCTCTCACTGCAGGTCACAATGTCATCTTCAAACATCACTGTCCAAGGAGATTCCTCTCTGACCTCGTCTGTCAAACGATCCATCACTACAGCAAATAAGAAAGGGCACAGAGCTGATCCCTGATGCAGTCCGACCTCCATAACTCTTCTGTCTGACCTACTGCACACCTCACTACTGTCCTGCTTCCCTCATATATATCCTGCACCACCCTGACATAAGTCTCTGCTATTTCTGACTTCCTCATACAATACCACAGCTCTTCTCTTGGTACCCTGTCATATGCTTTCTCTAGGTCTATAAAAGCGCAATGCAGCTCCCTATGACCATCAGCATTCTCAGAGCAAAGATTGCATCTGTAGTGCTCTTTCTGGGCATAAAGCCATGCTGCTCTATCTACAACCATTCTTAACCTAGCTTCCACTACTCTTTCCCATACCGTCATTGCATGACTCATCAACTTAAGCATCTGTAGCTGTGCAACACTGCACATCACACCGTTGTTCTTAAAGATAGGCACCAGTTCACTTCTCCTCCATTCCCCAGACATCTTCTCACTCACTAAAATCCTGTTAAACAATCTAGTAAGAAATTCTACTGCTGCCGCTCCTAGACATTTCCACACCTCTGCCAGTATTTCATCAGGACCAACCGCCTTTCCTCTTTTCATCCTATTCAAAGCCATCCTAACTTTGTATGTACTAATATTTTGAACTTTCTGTTCCACATTGTTTACCTCTTCTACCCTTTTCTTCCTCTTATTTTTCTCATTCATCAACAATTCAAAGTACTCCTTCCATCTTCTCTGTACACTCTTCTCACTTGTGAGCACCTTTCCATCTTGATCCTTAATAACTCTAACCTGCCGCACATCCTTCCCATCTTGATCCCTCTGCCTGTACAAGTCCTTCTCTCCTTCTCTAGTGTCTTAACCTAGTGTACAACTCATCATATGGCTTCTGCTTGACCTTAGCCACTTCCCTCCTCACTCTGTGCCAAAAATCCTCGTATTCCTGTCTACTTTCCTCAGTCCTTTCCATGTCCCACTTTTTCCTGGCTAACCTCTTCCTCTGTATACTATCCTCATTTCACCACCAAGTCTCCTTATCTTCTTTTGTCCTTCCATTTGCCACACCTAGCACCTTTCTTCCTGTCTCCCTGATCACTTCTGCTGTAGTTTGCCATTTATCTTGCCTCTATCTTTATTTTTCAGCTTCCACCACCTGGTTTTCTTCTATGCTGTCTGGCTACACTCTCTCCCACCACAACTTCACAGTAACTAATCTCTTTCAGATCGCTTCGTCTACATAAGAGCGTCTGTTCAGTAGCTCTTGGTTGTTTGTTGTTTCGTGTAATTCTGTGTTGTTTTGTGTAGCACCATGGTTCTTGAAGCTTCTTGAACTTGAACTCTCCCTTCTAGAAAAAAGGATTTAACATAGCCATCTCCATCCTCTTAGCAAAGTCTACTTCTTAGTCTACTACTTACTACTCTTACTGTTCCTTATCCTGACTCCAAACCTGCCCAAACCTTCATCACCTCTGTTCCCCTTACTAACATGTCCATTAAAGTCTGCGCCTATCACTTCAGACTCATCACCCTGTCTGACACATTTTTTTCACCTCCAGAACATTCTTCACAAACTCTTCTTTCAGGATCACTCCTACTCCATTTCTCTTCCTGTCATCGTCCCAACATTCACCGTTCAACATTCATGTGACCCTTTTGAACACAGTGTTTTAAAAGTACCGATTTATTATGCCAAATGGACTGTGGTAATACTGTGTTGCTTATTTTAGTAAAAGTTTAGTATAAATATTTAATCAATTTTGAATAAAAAAACTAAAACATAATGAACCATCTAATTTTTGAGAACCCTCTAAAATAAAATTATTGAGATTGCATTTTTGCCAAATCACTCAGCCCTAATATAATATATACTGTACACTTGGCTAAGGTACTTTCTCCATCTGATCTAAATGGCCTGCAGTTCAGGGTAGGGCTTAGCAGTATTTTTATGACTTCCTCTATATAAATTCCTACATTATCGCCCTCAGTCATAAGAATTTCTATAAATGATGTATAAAAGTTTCCCTTATTCAGCCACTGAAACTCAGACAGCATGGCAATACCAGTTTATCGGAAATAACACTGCCCAAATCAGATCTCTTATTAAAGCTGCCGGAATGTAAGAAAAACCTAGAAATCTCTGCAATTCATTGTAAATAGCTGCAATATCATACATAATGTAACACAGGGCAAACACTTTTGGATTCCTCTAACATTTTAACAACGGTACAAAGAAAACTATCACAATCACACTGACTTTCACTAGTGCCTGATTAAACAATGCAGTGGGGGTGGACCCCCACATCACTAGACATTCCCTGAGCCCAGCACTTTCATTTCACTTTATCCCTTGTCAGGAGTGAAAAAGCATGGGCTTAAAACCAAACCGTGGCTCCAAAGAGGCTCGACATAACTGCAGTTTTTCCTTCTTCTACAAGATAAAAGAGGTCAGGAAAAAAAAGGCTCTTCAAATTCACCTTAACTGTGAGCTTAAAAGAAGAGTTAAGACAGAAGGAGGAAAGCAGGCCACTGAAGTGCTGTACATCAATATGGCAATCAGTGAAAGGAAAGAGAATAGAAGAGTTTTTCATGAATGAGAAAGAGGCAACACACTTTCCTACAGATAATGCAATATCTCACAAAACAGTTAATAAATCTTTAGTCCATTTAGGGTTTGTTTAGACCTAATGTTTCTGTCTGTCTCTGAGTTCTCCAAGTCTTATCTTTCCCTGCTGTCCGAGTCTCTAAAACACAGTCATTATGAAGGCTGCACTGTGTGTTTGGAACAAGTCTGCAAATCAGGAAGATTGCACAAGCCTAAGGCTTTACAGCGGTCTTTAAAATGTCCAGAACTGAGACAGAGTTATCAATCTCAGTGATGGAGTTGCTAATGGTGGGAGATGTTGGAAGGGGGATTGGTTCATGACGGACACTGCTGTAATGTCTTTTAATACTACAGCTTACACATAAACTGGAAGCGAACTAACGGAATCATACTATACCACTGCAATGACCTTCTGGATAGCTTTTCGAGGTTGTCTAAGATGAGAATTGGCTGCAAAAGATTTTTAACAAACATTATTTTCCCTCTGCTGCAATTCTGTGCAAGTACACCTAATTTATGTAATATTTCATATTAAGGAAAAGTGTCAGCTGTCAGTTTTAGTTGGGGTTGTGCACACTGCAGCAGTGGGTTCTTGTCCTTGGCTTTAAGAAGTGAAAACACTGTTCTGATATCGTAGGCAACCCCTATCAAAGTAACACTATAGAAAGCAGGAGACCAGTGTATATGGCACAACAAAGACTGGGCATGAGAACCCATGTCCTATTGAAAAATACATCTCCTCTTTCCAACCCCCATTGTATTAATCTATTGTACCCCCAGTATGGGACGCAACTAATTACACATTCAGTGAAAGTCGAACTTAATTTCCTCAGTTTCATATGTGCATAGGATAATACTGGCAGGCAGTTTTTCATTTTAATGACTGTTATGACAGATTGCTCCATATCTCTCTAAGGAAAGTGAGTTGAGGCCGTTATGCGGCACACGGTAACATCTTTTTATTAAAGACAAGCCCCGTGGAACATATTTTAGTGTGCAATGTCTTTTTATGAGTAGTGCTCTAAGAGGACACATACAAGTTCTAATGCAAATGTGTGTGCGCCAAGGTGAAACATGGAGTATATACCAAAAAAAAAAAAAAAAGAAGAGAGAAAAAATGGAAAGAGTGTGCAAAAAAAATAATAACAAAAGGTGGAAATGAGACAAAGATTTAGGAATAGGAAGCATTATTCATCATGCGGTGATAGTTGATATGAGATATCTATCATTATATCTCCTTTAAAGTTACTTTCTAATGTTTACAGAGGTGAAGTCATACTTGTTATCCATTTCCCCTTCCTGTCATCTCTTTCTCTATTGTCTTCAGTTTATGCTTTCTCACAGTAGGAGACAAGGAGGATAGAGTTTCAGAATATCTTTAATGACAGGAGAGTAACAAAAACCTAATAGAGAAAGTCACAAAAAGAGAAAGACAGAAAGAAAAATTGAGTCAACGAGCTTAAAAGTAAAATGAGAGAAAAATTCATTATTACTATGAATAGACAATGCATCGTGAAAGAGACAGGGCAAATAAAAAAAAAGCTGTTCTGATAATGGGATAAATAATTTAAAAGCAAAATCAACAGAGCCTGACATCTCACCAAAACAATCCTTATAATCTACTGCATAAATGTTTCTCATTTTCCCTTCACGTCAATACAAAAAAAAAAATGTCCTCAACAATCAAACCGTGGCCACAGTTAGTACTATTAAAGTTATACTGTTTTTATCTTAGCAAAAAAAAAAGACTGCATATTGGAGCTATGTATTAACAGAGCATGAAGCATAAAACGAGTTCCTTTAGATCTCATGTCTCAGTAAAATCGCTGATATGACTGACGCTGTCACAACATATAGATATAATATGTCTAATGTCTAATAAAAGTGGGTCTGTTATTTCTTCATGGTCTGCACACTTTATTGGCAAAGGGTTTCATCATAATATGGCAGCTGTCAATCAAATCTCTAGTCAAAAAACTAATATCCAAGGGATCAGTCTTTATTTTCCTTGTCAGTCTGGCATATCTATTCAGAAAGCTTTGCCTCATACACTAGGCACATTGTGATATGCATGAAGAATAACCACAGTGTCAGCTAATACACTTTCTAGTATAATATCACTAGGAATTTTTTTTTCATGTTTCAAAAATTATGCAATTAAATAGGATGTTAAACGCTCATTTTATTTTATATATTTAACTGTAGAATAATTCTACTTAATCTAGAGAGAGTGAGAGAGAAAGGGAGTTCTGCACACATTTTTCTCCTAGATTTTGTTTAGTAATAAATTAAGAAGAGCTTTTGGTAGTCAATTTAGAATCACACATCAGCAAATCTCATTTATAGTGTCATCCATGGCTATGAATCGCCTGGAATACTAATACAAATAAACACTTTAGTTAACACGCAGTCATGGCTAATAAACATTTAACATGACATTAACTTTCATTATTCCCAGTTCATTAAGATCATTCTCAGATGAGCCATTTTCATAGACTCTATAATGAAAATGCATTTTTTTAATTAATAAATTATGTAAGCTGTACATCACAAACGAGCAGATTGAACGGTTCATAAACCTGTGATTATGCATGTCATGACAAAGTGATAAGTAGTAACAATAAGATTTAATAAAGAAATTCTGCTGATTATATTAGATGGGTATTTTTTTCCATTCATGGTCCTTGTTGCAGATGAAAGAAGCTAGAACAGAACAGAAAACGAGGGTGGAAACGCACACTTTAGCTGCGACTAGAAAATAAGAACAGCATCAGTTATATGTAAAGTTCTTATTCAGACACACAGGTATTTCTAAATTGGTTGTGATTTTGCCAAGTCAGTTGTGATCCTGGATTAACATTCTTTAGTGATTTTAAATCAAAATTTTATTCAATCAATCATAACCAGCTGATGTCATCAGTGTGTGCTGACCAAACCCTCCTCAATCCATCTTTCAATCCTTCCTTCCCTATTAATATTAATGCATTATTAAAAAAAAACACATTAAATACTTAAATGAACTCTGTAATACATTACATGCCTTAGTAAACAATTGTATACAACATGTATGTGTTTAGTTAATGTGTTAGCTTTTCTCTTACTTTTAGGAACAAAAACAGATATGTGTGTGCGGTAAAAATGTATTGTACAATTCAAATTTATGGTTAAAATCTGTATTGTGATTGTTAATTTTGTAAAAGGTTGTGATTTAAAGAAATAACGTTAAACCTTGTTTTATAGTAAGAACGTTGCTCTATTGCGGTTCTACTGATTCACCCTTTCAGAACATTTTACATTCAATTGTTCATTAGTGATTTTGGTCACTATGATTGGTCATCATGATTCACTGTCTAAATTCATTAATGATTATTTTGAATCATTAGAATCAATGCAGTCTAAATCTAGCCACAGGGGTCACAAGCCAGTGACTTCGGTGCCAGTTGCAAGCCTGGATAAATAAAGAGGGTTGTGTCAGGAAGGACATCCGACGTAAAACATTCCCAAATTTAAATATGCGAATCATCAGTCGTAATTTTATACAGAATCGGTCGAGGCCCGGGTTAACAACAACCACCTTGTTTTATTATGGTGTAGATAGGAAGAGAAATGGGGAAGGGGTAAGCCTAAAAGAGGAATTTGTAAAGAATGTTCTGGAGAGTGACAGAGTGATGAGTTAGTGACTGAAGGGCTGATGGTGAATGTTGTAAGTCGTTATGTCCCACAAATACGTTGTGAGTTGGAGGAGAAAGAGAGGTTCTGGAGTGAGTATTCCAAGAGGAGAAGAGTTGTGATAGGCGCGGACTTTAATGGACACGTGTTGGGCAGGTTTATAGTAGACTTTGCTAAGAGGGTGGAGATGGCTGTGGTAAATACAATTTTTCTCCAGAAGAGAGAGGAGCTGGACAGGAGTTGAAACAGGCATTGGGCGGTCACGTAGTGTTTCTAGATGAATGGCAAACTACAGCAGAAGTGATCAGAAAGACAGGAAGAAAGGTGCCAGGTGTGTAATATGGACAGAGGTAAGAAGATAAGGAGACTTGGGGGTGGAATGAGAAAATTCAAGATAGTATAAAGAGAAAAAGGT
Source organism: Bagarius yarrelli (assembly GCA_005784505.1). Lineage (NCBI taxonomy): Eukaryota > Metazoa > Chordata > Actinopteri > Siluriformes > Sisoridae > Bagarius > Bagarius yarrelli. Next base: position 1,848,864 of record VCAZ01000076.1, on the reverse strand, counting down.
TTGTCAAGAAGAAGTGGGGCATGGAAAGGACTAAGGAAAGTAGACAAAAATACCAAGATTTGCAGCACAGAGAAGAGGGTCAACTGGGGTCAACAGTCCAGAGCAATAGAGAGTGTGTAAAAGAGATAAAGAGGCGAGTAAAGTCCGGTTGAAAAGGGTGGAGAAACGTGTCAGGGGTGATGTGTGACAGGAGAATATCAGCTAGAATCCAAGAGAAGGTGTACAAGACAGTGGTGAGACAGCTATGATGTATGGTTTAGAGACAGTGGCACTAAGAAAGAGACAGGTGGCAGAGCTGGAAGTAGCAGAGCTGAAGATGTTGAGGTTTTCTTTGGGAGTGACGAGGTTGGACAGGATTAGGAACAAGTTTCTCAGGGGTACAGCTTATATTAGATATTTTGGGAAGAAAGTCAGCGAAGCCACATTAAGGTGGTTTGGGCATGTCGGAGGAGGGATAGTGAATATATTAAAAGGAGGATGTTAAAAAAAGGAAGCTACCAGGCAGAAGGCAAAGTGGAAGACCAACGAGGATGTATATTGATGCGATAAATGAGGACATGAAGTTAGTGGGTGTGAGTGAAGAGGATATAGAGAATAGGGTTAGGTGGAGACAGATGGTTCGCTGTGGCGACCCCTAAAAGGAAACAGCCGAAAGAAGAAGAAGAAGAAAATCAATACAGGTTAAAATGTACTAATGTTGTTTCTGGACTATCAATAATTATTTTTATATAGTTTTTCTAATAACATGCTGTGGTTCAATGTCTCAGACAATCTGAAATTTTTCAGTATTTTCTCATTTAAAGTTTTTCTCCATGGACATTTTATGTTTGTGGACAAAAAAGGGAAAGATTCAAAAATGGATTAAGGCAGGTTTAGTCGACACACGCTGATAACATCAGATGGTCATGAGGATCAACAAAGGATGTTAATCCAGGATCACATTCTACTTCCACCTCTTTTAATACACTCTAAGGCAATTGCTGACCCGGTTATCTCTGGCACTGAAAGCTGTAGTCAAGCACCTGCTAAGAAGTTAATTAGAAACACCTACTACTGCAGGGACTTTACACAAACCCATGTCCACACTTAACATGTATGCATTAGCGCCCTGAGCTGAATGCTATAAGAAACTTTGCATCTGTGCATCCAAGTAACTTTAAGAGCGAGCGCAATAAATCAAGATCTCCTTCATGCACCCGAGAGTATCGCTAGCATATGACTGCACTGGACATATAGGACACATAAAAACATGCTTCTTTATGGTTTATGCTATTACCTTCGGGAGTGACATGCAATTTATATGTACTGTATCATGGCAATACCCCACACATCACCGATATAGGACAGGACAGTACATCAGTAAAATTAAAGGCAGTTAAAGCTGTCACCATATAAGCCAGCTCTATATTATCATTATTTTCTCTTCTCCGGCTTCTCTTTCCTGTAATTGCGCGTTTGTTGCGGACATGCTAGTAAACCACCAGTACTAAAAAGACTGATATGGAGCTACAGTTTATGATGGTGAAGTGTGAGCTCTGCCTCTTGATCCTCTAAAAACATGATAGCATATACATTACACACTGTTCGTATGTGTGATTGAGTAAAGTGCTCACTACTCCACTAGCTTTAACAATATACCCCCTAGTTTTTGGTATACTGATGTCAGATTCTAAACCAGTCCGAAAAGAACAATGTTAGCTCATAAGTCCTTTAATGTACCCCCTTTGAAGACAAAATATTTTTGATAACAAGGACAAAAGATACAAGATTGGACCGAGATCCATTTTATTACAATGCTCTTGACCCGATGTAAATTTGGTGTTATATTTATATAAAGCATTCTGTTTGCTCCACTGACTGAATTAGCCTTTTCCACAACATCCTACTAGTAAAATGACCAGTAGACCAAATGACATAACTGAACACGCTGTACTGAGGACTAATGCATAACTAATGCAGACCTAGCAAATTTTTTGATAAACCCACATACTGTGTTCTCTTAAAGGAAATGGACAGGGGAAAAAAGTCATATTTTTTTTAGCTTTAATCTTTTAAATCATTTAAAATGAAGTCTCCAGAAAGCCTTAAAACTGCTAAAACCTAAACACTTTGGTCATTAAAAATCTGTATGAGGGGCACCTAACACATTCTTTGTTTTAGCATTTGAGCTGTGAAATGACACAAGCAAATATTCACCATGTACTCTATTAGAGATAATCTTTCTATGCTTGACACACTAGTAATTACATCATGGTGTTCAGTGCGCTGGGTGGTAAAAGCTATTTGGCTAAGTGGGCATGACAGCGAACCACTGGACTGGCTCTTTAATATGTTGATGTTGGCAGAACGGTGTGACAGTGGATATAACAGCCAAAATGTATTGGCACAGTGATATTCTGTGATATTACGGTCTCAGTGGAATTCAGATGAATCAGATGTAAACGCTATTGCACATAAAAATAACTAATTAAGACTATTTTACATATTGCGCAAATTCAAGCATACTAAAAAACTGTTTTTGCATGGCTTGCATGTGAGAGCAATAAGAGACACTTTAAATACCACAGGAAAAATATAAATGCCCTTTTTTATTTCGCATTCAGGAGGGTTAGCCAGCTGCACAGCATTTAACTTTTTTTTTTTTGGCTTCTTTTTTCTGTTTCTACCAAACCCAGTAAATAAAAAGACACAGTAAATAAAAAAGTCTCTCTTTTTTTGTTTCTCATTTTAGATTTTCATCCCGCAGTTGTTTTACATTTTATTTTCCCGACCATTTTCACAGTGTGTTTAAGACAACTTGAAATCCCTTCTCTATTGTTTGAGCACCATTAATAAGCACTGATCGTTATTAACCTGATACAGGTGATTAATCAGCAGGTGATTAGTCTTTTCTAATTAGACAAACCTGTTGTTTAATAAAAAGCAAATAGCATGAACTGAGGCGACACAGGAAAAAAACAGACATGCTGGTATGTGCCTTTATTCAGAGTGACTTACAGTTCTCTTACTGACACATACAACTGCGCAATTGACGGTTAAGGGCCTTGCTTAGGGGCCCCATGATCTTCCAGTTAACAGTCCAACACCATAACCATTGAGCTACCACCTCCCATTCCTGAATGTTTTCGATTTCTGATTATTTCCTCTTTGCAGTACCAGGAAATAAAACTTATTACTGAGGCAAACATTATTACATCAAGCTTAATACATCATACCAGCTAGTATAAGTGTAGCAACATTTCCTCATCAGTATGCCTTAGTCTTAATTACTCAGTTGTCCTATTGACAATTATTCACATGTTTAGTCCAATTTACCTCACCACCTGGCCCATGTTTAAACTGTGACATACAGCACATGGCAAGATGAGAACTGATTATGCATGCATAAAGAGGAAGGCCCGATTATCATATCACCGCAATAATCAGGTTCATCTAGGCTGTTAAAGACAGAAGCTGGAAATGGCAGGCATTTCATGTAGATTATTGCTGTTCTCTCTCAGTTACACAAACTGACGTTGTTTCTTTTTCTACTTTCTCTTCTACTATAACTTAGTCATGTTCTGAAATTTCTCTTCAAAGGCTTTGTATTTTTGAGAACACAGACAGACCGGGCTTCTTCCTCAGATCTATTTGCTGGGGGGAAATGAGCTTTTTGTGAGCTGGATGTGAGCAGGATGTACTATGTCAGGCTGAATCGAACAAATGGTACATTAGACATCCCTTGCTAGTGTGTGTCTACTATTGTTCTCTGATTCATAAGCAGCACTCATCATGCTCACATCACAGGCAATTAAAGCAAATAAATCGCCACATAATGGGTCATAAATTGTATGTAAATGTTTTTGGATGATAAGTTCAGCCAGGGATATGCTGTTAGCATAAGAGCTATAAACCTGCCAGTAAATAAAAAGCTTTGCCTTTTTGAGTGGCCTTGAATGGTGGGGGGGGGGGGGGGGGGGGGGGGGGAGAGAGAGTTGTGGATCATTCTCTACTATGGATTTTATTTTAATATATTTTAATGGGGTGTGTCATATGGCTGATGGACAATATCAGCATCCTTACTAACGAAAAAAAAAATTAGGGTAAAAAAACAGCAATTTCAAAAGTAGGGTTACTCCAACAAAAAACATACTCATGACAATTATAAATAACATTAATGCTGATCCTCCCTTTCTCAGAAAAAAAATATGCTAATGAAGCATTTTACAAATATATATTTTAGTGCACAAGAACAGCATTTAGTATGTGCAGCCAGAGTACTTATTTAACAGTATGCATGGCGGCCCTGACATTTAGAGGCAGGTTTGAATGATAGGTGAACATTTAATCTGTGGGGGGAAAAATCTCTTTGCAGTCAGTTTACCATCTTTATGCCATCAGCACTAAAACTGTCCAAACAGTGATTACAGTCTCCACCAGTTGAAGGCTTTACAAAATTGATATGGGGGAAAGAGCTGGCATGCTTTGGAGAAATGTGGCGAGTGTGCCGAGAGACCACACAGAAACGTCGCCCTGCAGCAATCATTAACAACCCTGTAATTAGTTCGGGATTGATGTGTTATTCATGAGCTGGCGATAGATAAATTCAACTGAAAAGGAGGTGGGAAAGTGTTAATTTCAACTTTTAGCACTAGGCATTCCAAGCAAAAAAAAAAAAAATGAGGTTCAAAACCATAAGAAAAACATTTTATTAAATGTTCTGCTTTTTATTATTATTTATCAGTAAGCACAGCGGCAGCTTGACAAATATCAATATCTAATGTCTGAAAGAAGGAATCCGTGCTAGATGGACATTATTTACAGCCAACAAGAAGGATTTCTTGTTTTATTGATATTGTACTCGTATTATATGTACAATATAAACATATGTATTCTATGATTTCCAACTACAGTATAATAATTTACAGTAAAAACAGTTACATTTGTATAAGCATTAATAAATATACACTAAATGTTGTTAAAAAGTTAGTTAAGAGCAAGCTGTTTAGAGAGTCGGACGATGTTCAGATAGCATCAGATGTTTATGTTCCCTTTTTTATCTATTAATATAAAGCCTGCTGGTCTTAAGGGTACGTGATACAAACACAGATGTAGACAACTTGTACTTAAAGTAATAAAGCGGAGGATGTCTTGCAAAATTATTTTTGTTAAATAAATACACAAAAGCTTTTCCTTTGTTTAGAGATTCTCCTTAGGGCAAGTGTGTTTATATATTTCGATCTGCTTCATATTTACAAAACAATGTTCACAAAAATAATAATAATAATAATAATAATAATAATAATAATAATAATAATGTTGCTCTTTAATTTAAAGTTGTCTTCAACTGGTTTGTTATATAAACATAATTACTCTTTTAATTACTTTTTAAAATATATGAAAAAATATTTTATATTTCAAAAAGAAAAGAAAATTTAATTTGAAATTAATTAAATATTTCCATAATTTCATATCATAATTACTTTTCACTGTTGATAAGACACTAAGCTATGTTTGTTAACCAAAGGTTTAATTCATTATGTTAATTTCTAATATTAGTTTAGTTAAAATATATATGCAAATGTATTTCATTTCATTTAAATGTAGTTAGTTAACCTTTTTATCTTTAATAATAAATTAATATATAGTGCCCTTTCTAAACATTTAATACTGATATTTATCTGGTGCAGCACAAACTTGACTTACGAGTGTCCTAACTAACAAGTTTGTTAAAATACGAGCTGTCTCTCGACCGTTATTTTTGCTTTAAGTTGCGAGTTAAAATTCGGGTTACAAGCCAGCGCTAGCTGGCTTAGCAAAGTGAATGCCGTAACATTTGCCCAGCATCCTGTGTCTCACTCGATAGCTAGAAAGACATGCACATTAGCAAGTGGAGTCGTCTGATTTTCAAGGTAAATAGGATAGGATTTCAATTCATTTCAATGGGGAAAATTGACTTGACACATGTATAATTTGAGTTACGAGCTCTGTCACTAAAAGAACTAAACTCGTAAGTCGAGGCACCAGTGCACTTATATATTGATAAATTAAAATAATTTCTAATGTCCATTTGTTATGTAAATAAACCCAATATATGAACTTAAGCATGACAATGTGATTATAAGAATTATTCAGACAATGAGCAGGGCATCCACTCACTTAAACTGACACAAACAAGAAGCGTCGTACACAACAGCACAACATTTGCAGTAAACAAGACCCTTGCACACTATTCACACATGTCTACAACATGCAGTAGATTTGTCTCAGGTTTAAGAAGTTTTGTCACAATTTTGTCCTTTATTTGAACTGTTTTTGTTTTTTTTGACTAAGCTGCATCTTTGTTGGTCAGTTATTTTCTCTGGCCAAGCACAATTTGGCTTACCACCAGATTGTAGGGCAAGGGCTGTGTATTAGGGACAGGGCTCATCACCGCTGCCGGCAAAAGTAGTGACAGATGCAGACGCAGCTTGTTAAGTGGAAAGCGTGGCTGAGTCTTCTCCCTCACCTTCAGATGTTTTATTTTGATTTTTAGGCGTTGTAAGCTTTGGCAAACTTTTAGTATTTGATTTCTTCTCTTTTGTTTTATTTTATTTTGATCACCGCTTGGATATGCATGCTTCATGGTTGTTTCTATATATTCGGGAAACACATTTTTCAAAGCAGTTATCAAATGCATTTAATCTTGTGGCCACTAGCCTACTCTATTAACTCTGCTGTGTGAACGTAATGCAAGTGCTGCCATTGCGCCAAATCACTGACTTTTATGAACGGTGAAGACTATGGGCAATAAGGAAGGAGGACTATGGACCCTGCTGTCCACGGCAGTGTCATGGACCCTGGCATTATCAGGCACTTTAGAAACATACGTAGGTCGGGATGAAGGAACACCTATACTATGCCTGGCAAAAGGTCTAGAGGTCTCCAATTCTACAGAGGGCAAACAACAGCAGAGGAGAAACACTGTATTCAGGGTCAGAAACTTATCTGACACTTTTTCCAGCTGTTCCAATGCAGGTCCTCTAAGACCTTCGCCAGGTCCCAGGTCTAAATCCAAAGGCTGGGCACCTGGCCATCTTCATCGGAGAGAGCCAGCATTGGCAGCAGCCAAGTCAGTCTCTCAAAGACCTGCCGTGCTCCATACCCAAACAAGCAACACAAGCTTAAAATATGCTTGTGGAAACATAAATGGATGCATCCAGCAATGCCATGGAAGGCATTCTCTTCAACGCGTGTGCATGCTTTGCGGAGGTTTTTGAGTTGCAAGGTATGTCCAAAATGAGGGGTAAATTGGTAGCTAAGCCATGCTTAAAGCTTGTGTGGCTTGTTTGGGTATGGAGCACGGCAGGTAAGTCTTTGAGAGACTGACTGTGACGTTTCTCTCTCTGTGACGTGTCTCTCTCTAATTAAACAGATTGCACACATGCTTCAAACTGCTAAAACTGAAAGTGTTCCCATATCGTTTTGACGCAGCGTTGAGTTTCCGAAAGGGGAAACAAGTTGCTGGATCAGTTTTGTTGGACAGACCAGTATTGGTACAGTATATAAAAACCTATATATAAGTGTAAATGTGGCATATACATACATGTGAATAATTAATCACACCCAGCTTGTCTGACCTTCGCATTCAGAGTACACGTCATACCCAGTGCACCATGGAAACAACTGCTTTCATGTTAGGTAGTGAGACAGAGAGAAAGAGAGAGACAGAGAGAGATTCTTGATATGAAAATGTGCGTTTGGTTTGATTTTGATCACACGTATGCATCTTTGCTTCAACTCTTTTTAACTCTTTTTCCTCATGCATGTCTTTTATACCTTTCACTTTGAGTGAGCTGGATTGTACAACAAAAGAATCTTTATTACATTTCTGTATTCATGAAATTCATCCTGTCTGGCAGTGTAATCAGTGGGTGTGCTTTCCATCACATTGCCTCCAGCTGGTTAACATTACTGTGACCTGAGACAGCAAAATTGTTGTAATGCTTGTCTCTTGAAAATACAGTTAACACTATGTGGATGTTTGTGTGTTTTATATACTGTAGTAACGCAATACAATGGATTTACATAGGTCTCTACTATATTAAACTGTATAGTGAATGATATAATTTATGAGTATTATAAAAAGGCTTTGCTAAAGTGTATATACTAAATACCTATCTAGGGAATACATGTTTAGATGCCAATCATTACTGCATCATATTTTTAACCAGGTCTCTTTGCAAAAAATGACATAAAACATGCAATAAAATTTACTGTTATTAAATTGTGGATTAAGGATATTTATTAACCCCATAAATCTGTAAATGATGGTTTAGCATCTGCCTAAATGGATAACAAATGTGATAAATGCTTGTCGCTCTCAAATGGGGTGCCGGCAAATGCCAGAAATGAACCAATGGTCCTGCGCAAGGGTGGCATACCATTTAAACCATAAACATTTAAGTTACCACTGCACTGTAATAATATACACTGATTATGACAGGCTAGATAGTCTTATAAAATATTCTCTAGTTTCATGGCAAACAAACAGCTGCTTTCTTTGCTCATAGTACTCTGCTGGGTGATAATAACATTTTTATTTCTTCTGCAAGGACGTCTGTGTTGCGGAGTTACAACACATAAGGTTTAAATTCTCTCTTTCACCATTTCTTTTGCCTACAGTGCTATAAATTCCCATCTAACCTCCACTGTTCTGTTCGGACTGTAACATTAAGAAACTAAGATAGATCCCTTCTTAAATCTGCCACTTATAATGCTGTGTATAACGATAGTATCTCAGCTTTTTGGCCAACTTTTCTTCGGAGTCTTGTTGGATTGATGGTAGTCTGTTAAGAGGTTTACAATGACTGGCTCTGGATTTGTGGAAGAGTAAAAAGCAGAACAGTATATTCACTTTCAGGCTAAAACTGGGTAAAAATACAAAGCAACAAACCAGGAAGAAAACATGTGAATATAATATAAATTATACAAATAAATACTAGAAATATTATATACAGCATAGAATAATTCTAAATAAAATAACAGTTTTAAAACCCACATAGTGTTTCCATTATTAGTTTTTCAGTTCATGCATTGCATTGCTTCCTAAAGGTTAAGTTTGACTTTACAGAAGATAGTTGCAGTGATTTATTTTAACCTGGCATTGTGGAGGAGTATAATCTTTTGACAAATAACACGTTTGTAAGCTATTAAGGACTGGCTGTTACAAAAACCTTATTAGATACTTTCCATGTGTTTATGATAAAATGGATCAAATGCAGCCAAAACAGTACCCGATCCATGTAGTTACTAATCATAAACACAGGATCGTGAAAAAAACCTTAGCCGATAGTGTGCCTACAGCATGCGATACAATCGAGTGCCTATGTGGAAAGTCTAAAACCTGATTAAGGCATAAAAAGGGTGTAGTATACTTGTCACTATTACTCCGCTTTAATGCCACAATAAATGTGAAATAAGATGTCCATTCTACCAGAGGCCTGACAGGCCACCAGGCTATTTTTTTCAGTCTAACATTTAACCATTGAAACAAAAAAACTGCAGTAGAAAGTAAGCCAGTTGGAATTGAGTCTCTTCCAGTGTATTTGTAAGTGGATATTGATTCAGAGACAACAAAACACCATAAGAACAGAATCTACACTATACTAAAAAACCTGCCAAAGCTTAGTCAGCTAAAATCTCCACTGGATAGCACGGAAGACCTTTAACTGACCCATCATGCAGGACTTCCAGACACACATTATCTTTACACTAATGAATGCAGCTCATGACAACCTTGCAGTCAACTAATGCTCGTAAGAAATTTATAGTTGCTTTTTTAATTCACCACCTTATACTTATTGTTGATGCTACATGCTACATCTTGGCCGTGACAAAGAATAGACTTATCCTTTTAAAGCTTAGCTTTTCACTTTAACATTCATAAACACTGCAGGCTGAATAAGACACGAAAAAAAGGAAGAACACACAAGAAAGATGCATCACATACAAAGAGAAAAATGACTTTAAAGGACGAATATAGAAGAGTGTACAGTAGATGAGAAGAGATAATGTGTAAAAAGAAAGGAACCGATTCTCCTGTTTAATAGAATAAATGAGCAGGAATTAGAGCCAATTTGGTTTTAGATTTAGCTTCAACCTGTAAAACATGAACACTGAAGTATGTCATAATAACAATGTCTAGTGAGAGTCATAAAACGGTCTCTATTCCAACCAATTTGTCTGAATGTCCTGCTGTCTACCACTAAAGGAAATGAAGCCTCTTATCTGCTGCATAATCACCACATTAGCACACTATTAGAGAGAAAGCCAACATCAGGGCCTGAAGCAGAATAGCTAAAAAAAAAAAACCTGCCAAATACAATTATGGCAGAGACTGAACAGGTGAGAATGAAATAATGAAATGGAAAAACGAGAGACGAGCATGGAAAGAAGAAGCAGTTATAGGAATTTTTTAAATAGTGCAATCTGTATCGGAATGCATAAAATATCAAAATTAAGAAAATTAAATAATAATGACCTTATTTTATTTTCTCATGCATGACCATATCATGTAAATAACTCTTGATGGAGTTTCCACAGAAGACGCCAGAGAATAAATTGCAGTAATTCACCTAAGCTGCAGTTCCTGCGCTAGAAGCAGTCAAAATCTTTTACTTACTGAGCCCAGCAATCATCAGTGATCTTTATTTAACACCCTGTCTGAACTCTCAATAAATAAACAACAATAAAGATATATCCATTATTGCTTACATTTTATACAATCATCAAGTATGTAACTGGCATCCAACACACATGACGTACTTATGTTTTTAATTCTTAAGCAAACCGCTGCCTACAGCAGCATTAAGTGCTGATGTGACACTTCAAAAAGAGGAAAAATAGAAGTTGAACTTCAAAATTGTTGGATTTTTATTGATAAAATTACTGTTATTGTTGTTAAGAAAGATGTCCTAAAAATAGCGGAGGGAAATGATCAAGGAAAACATTTAGACAATAACATTTTTGTATATTTTTTATATGTAGTTATAAATTAAAGAGTAACATTTTATCTTTATTATATTCATTAAAGGCAGACTGATGCAAGATAGAGCTAATGTATAATGTAGTTGTAAATAGCCTGTGCAAAATATTAAGATTTATGTGCATAGTTCAGGCAATGATATTTGTGTATATTTTACATGATTTGGATACAATTTTGTTGATGGCAATTATTCTAAAAAAATAACAGCTAATAATAACTTGCAGTTTGTAACAATTAAGATCATTTAAAAGTATATTGTCATTTTGGTGAATGAAGGAGGTAAAACTGAGGAACCCCTTCTAATCTTAATGAGGCACTGGGTATAAGGGAGTATATTTTTAAAAAAAATTGGCTATTTAGCAATCTTTCACTGTAAACATAAAAACTCTCAAATAATTTGATGCCTTGTTCAATATTGTCTTCTAACAGACACTCTATCACATACATAAAGGAACTAGAAAACAGGTAAGGCAGACACTGCTTTAAACAGATCACATGTTGATCCTGAATCTGATATTAATCCTTTTGCCTATCATGTTGGCAACATGGGAGGAGGGAGGAGATCCAGCACCTAGTAGCATGGTGTGAGGACAATAACCTGGAACTTAATACTAAGAAGACAAAGGAGGTAATTGTGGATTTAAAACAAGCTGGCAATTACATTCATCCTTCAATTCACATCAACGGAGCTGCTGTTGAGCGCGTACCCAGTTTCAAGTTCCTAAGAATCCACATCTCTGAGGGTCTCACCTGGTCTCTGAACTCTTCTATCCTGATCAGAAAGGCACAACAGCGCATATATTTTCTAAGGAGACTTAAAAAGTCCTGTCTATGCAACAGGATACTGAAGAAGTTTTACCACTGTACCATTGTAAGTGTGGTACAGCAGCCCAACCACGAACTGTTCACACTTCTTCAGACAGATGCTACTGATGTCTCAGAGCCACACAAACAGACTGAAAAACAGCTACCTTCCTGTGGCTGTTTCTGCACTGAACAGCTGATTATACAGTATTAATCACTACTGCACTGCCACTTCTGTACTTTGCACTACATCATTATGCATCTATAACTATCTATCCCTACATTTCTCTCTTTTCCATCAATATTTACTGTATTTACTGTATCATACATCCATAACTATCTATCCTTAAAATTCTGTTTATTCCATCCATATTTACCGTTTATTTACTGTATCATACAAACACTTGTATGTATATATCTATTATGTGATTCCTTGCACAGCTATAACTATATCATACTATATATACCCTTATTTATAGATACTATTTATTACATACCACTGCACCTTCTGTACATTATTTACCCACCTCTGTAATTATCAACCTCATACCCTTATTTATTACACGGCTATTTATTGTAAATAAGCCACTTATCCACGTTTGGTTAGATGCTAACTGCATTTCATTTGCTCTGTACATGTATTTTGCACAATACAATAAAGTTGAATCTAACCTAATCTCATCTAATCTAATTAATTGTTTTGCATATTCCAGTTTGTTTAAAAGTGAGGAGCCATGATACAGCGTCTCTGGAGCAAAGAAGGTTAAGGGCCTTGCTCAACGGCCCATCAGGGTAGTTCTGGGGCTTGAATTTCTCCTTTACTGTTTAGTAACCCAGAGCTTAACTGTTGAGACACTGCCCCTGAAATATTTTACTTTTGATTAAAGCATTGTTTTGGCACTCACTAGATAACCCTTTATTAAAAACACATTATTACTGTATGCTCCACATTAATCTGTACCACATAAAAGGAAAACACCAACAGAAACTGCTGAGTTATTTTTATTCGTTTAGCTGTTTTAACATTTAGATATATCCAGAATTAGACTCAAAGGAAAAAACTAAAGAGAGAGCAAAACCAATAACTAATTAGCATGTCCTACTTTCAGTTTGCCTATGAACTAAAACTTCTGTTGTAAAAATCTTGTTGCTTTTTACCGTTTGATAATGTATTACATTAGCTTTGAATTAAAGCATAACATTTATTTTTAAAACCAAGTTTACTGTTTAAACATAATAACTGGTTATTAAAGCTGGAAAATCATAATCTTGTGTTCTTGATTTGGAATTTTTATATCAATATTCACCTTGCTAGTATGCTGCTGCTAATACTCGCTCGGTTTGTGGCACTGTTATACCTCATGAATATAAAATTTAATTTAAATGCCAATTCCTGAAATTAATTAAATATTAAAATTGAATTTAAAAAATGTCCTTTCTAGTGTTCACTTGGGATTAATTCAGACATGGATTATTCCAAATGTACACACACACACACAAAAATGGGTGCATTATGTTAAAAAGAAATGAATATGTCTTTATTTGTTTGCCAATACTCCAGTATGGTGGCATTTGGAAAATGTGTTTACTTGAATAATTTAAGCAAGCAACAACCCATTTAATTCTCATTTTACTAAAGTTTAGGATGAAAATGGAAACGACATACAGTAGTAAGAAATAAGACACAGACTTACTGAGTCACAATCAATTACACCGAATGTCTACAGAAAAAGATCAGAGTTAGCTTCAGGAACTGACCCAAATGCCCCAAACAGCAGGGAATGCACCCTGATTAAACAGAAAAAATGCTAAAAAACTAAACAATAGAGATAAATGTACAAATGTGCAAAAAAGAGACCATCTGATGGAAATGGTAGGACTTCAATATATGCATGACTATCAATTAAAGCCTTAATGAAATGTGTCCTTTCAGTCTCAGATGATCAGCCCCAAATCATTGAATAGATATTTCACATTTCTTTGGCCACAAGCTGCAGGATTTTGAAGACTTTTATTTTTTTTTGTCATGTTTATTTACCCCACTATTTAGCCACACTTTTCTGATACTTCTATTTGGCACATCAAATAATTAGGAGATCAGTTTTCCCTTAATTTACCACTTTTTAGATAATAGATTTAATTTCTTTCATGAGAACTGTAGCAAAAAAATCCTATGACAATAAAATCTGTTTTTTTTCCTTGGCACTTTTTATCTTTAATTACCACGAACTACATTTACTGCAAAATCATGACAGGCCCTTAGGTGAAAACCTGATCCACTACAAAATCATTAATTTCTCTATGAGGGTTTAATAAAAGTTATCATGTTATAATGTGGTCCCAAAGGATTGGAGAAATGAAGCAGGTTTACCCTTTTGGTGTGAACATTTAATAACCTGCAGAGCACCAACCCTGGTGATGCTCTATCAGGAGACATCAGAGCAAGTGAAATAAGGGAGGAAGGGAAAAAAGAACAAGGGGATGGTATCAAAAAGAGGTTAAGAAAGGAGCACTCAATCTTGACAGCTGCTCTGCTCTTTAGGTATAAAGGGAATGGATCCATAAAGAAAGGGTGGAATTAAAAAAAAGAGAGAGAACAGAGAAAGTACACACTGATGGACCTCCAGAAAGAAAACAAGGTCTAAGAATGGGAGACAGTCAAAAAAAACTCCAGATTTAAAATAATAAAGATAATAATTAGTCCTGTTTAGTCCTGTATTCCTGTATAGTCCTGTATTGCTGATCCAATTTCTTATTCGCTAGTGGGACCTCATCTTGAACAAACTCACAAAAATAATGTAACAGAGACAGAAAATAGAGTAAAGAGATGAACAAAAAGATTTATACTAATACGTTTTGTTGAGGTTTATATGCCTTTAAGCTTTTGCCTATTGAAATTTTGGTGAAATGGGAGAATCTGTTTCTTTTTTTCTGTTTTTTAACTCAGTAGGATTAATAGAAGTTGTATAGCTTTTCATATGCATGCACAGCATTTAGCACACTCTCATTAAATTATCTATTTTTTTATTATTTCACTGCGCAATTAAGTGTTAAGGGCCATGGTTAGGGGCCTGGAACTGCCAGCTTGGTGGTGCTATTTGAACCTACCATCTGATCAGCAGTTCAAAACCTTATCCACTGAGATAAAGAAAACACACGCACCTCAAAAATGCATTCATCTAAAATACATTTGCAGTTCCTGGAGCTGAGCAGGTGCTGCACTTTGTTAAAATGGCAGCTAATTTGTGACCAATTAGCCGTGCTAGGCTCTTATCTGTTTATAAAAATCCCCCATTGGGAAAATTGTCTCATAAGCGCAGATTGTTTTGTTAAACATTAGGTAGGCTCAGCTTCAGTAAGCATTTTTTTAAGTGATGAGACAAAAATATGGTGACGTTCATTCATTTTCTTACACCCTTTTTTCAGTGGGGGTAAAAGACAAAAAAAACTACCATCCCTTTTCTCTAGAGAACTCATTAGATGTGATTTACCTCACTGGCCACACAGAGAGGAGAGAGAGAGAGAGAGAGAGAGAGAGAGAGAGAGAGAGAGAGAGAGAGGAACCTTTAGAGTTAAGTATGAATCGCTCATCTGGCTCTATACATTCCGGAGGGAACTGTGTGTAGACAAAAATGGGAATGGACAGAGAGATGAGAGTGATAAGAAATGTGAAGCTTTTGGTAAAAATGACTTGTTTTTATTATATGCCCATGATATGTTGAGGTTTTTTCACAAGCAAATCAAACAAGGTGGTGGCCTTGTTAGGCGCAACCAGGGAGGCGGCACCAGTGAGCACCCCTGCCCCCACACCACAGACATGATGATGATGATTAATAATCATTGCAAAAAGTATATAATTTAACTGTAAATAAAAGGAATAAACTAATAATAGTTGAATTACCGGAGTGGTTAAACCGTTGCTCAGATGTTTGCTTTAGTCCTTGTCAGATTTATGCAGAATAAAAACAATTAAATTCCCAGAAAGACAGATACAAAGTCTCATTAAGTTTACAACACTCATGCACACGCAGACCACCAATTCTGGATCTATTGTTTATACCCAATTATTCCTATTCAGGGTCACGAAGATCTGCTGGAGTTTATTCCAGATGTCGTTGGGTGAAAGGCAGGGGTACAACCTGGACAGGTCACCAGTCCATCACAGGGTTACTTACAGAGAAACATACACAAACACACACACACACACACACACACTCCCATAAGCAATTTAGAATTACTAATCAATCCAACATACATGTTTTTTGGACTGTGGGAGGAAACCGGAGAACCTGGATTAAAGCCATGGGAAGAACATGTAAACTCCACACAGAAAGACCCATGCAGGGGATACAAACCTGGTACCTTCTTGCTGTGAGGCAACAGTGCTAACCGCTAGGCCCCTAACACAACATAAGATACACATACAACAACCCACAACTTCAAATGATAAATAAAACCATTGATCATTTTTCTTTTTGCTCATCAGTTAATTAGGACAAACATAAGTATAATGTTCAAATTTTACTGAAATATATGTGTCGTGTGCAAGCAAACAGGAGTGAAAGGAGAAAAAAAAAAAGAGTGTGTGCACCAGAGAGTGTGTGCACCAGAGAGATGCTTGTGTTTGTATTTTATAAAACTAATGACCCACATTAGGCCAGCCTGAAGCTGATCAAGAAACGGAACCAGACCACATCCAGCCGAGACGTTAGACTAACCTCATTAAAAATGATTCAACTAATAAATGACTGGCTTCCTTCTACAAGCCTCCCCGATCACTTTATTCTCACTTTTTACCTTTTCTCGGTTTATGTGCGAAATATGTCTCTTCTATTCTGTCTTAGAGACCGACAATAAATCTTGACCTCTCCCATCTCACAAAAAAAAAAAAATCAATGGCTAATTTGGGCACATTGCTTTATGGGCTAAGTGTGTAGGTATACTCCAAAACACACACCCACATAAATGAATCACAGAGTTCGCCTACATTCACTGGGACATAAATGTGAAGAAATAGGCCGAAAGTGCATACTAGGGCTCTATAAATAAAGCAGCCATTTATTTTATACATTTTTTAATGTTCAGTCACCTGAAAATCATAAAGCACACCATCACTTCAACAGCAAGACAGAATGCTAGAAATGAGAGTTACTACCAAGAGCCGACATGAAGAAGCAGTCACAGGATAACAGATGCATGACTGTTTTCTTTTTTTAGGCAATTATGTTAAATACATTTACATTTGCAGCATTTGGCAGACGCCCTTATCCAGAGCGACTTACAATATTCCTTGTTATACAACTGAGCAATTGGGGGTTAAGGGCCTTGCTCAGGGGCCCAACAATGGTGGCTTGGTGGAGCTGGGAATCGAACCCACAACCTTCGGGTTGGTAATCCAACACCTTAACCATGAGCCACCACTTTCCCCCTTTATGAACATTTGTACTATTTATTTGAACTATTAAATAAATCACAAGGGGATGTCAAAATGTTTTGGGACACGCCAACAGATAGTAGCGTAAGGCTGCAGGTTGCACACACAGTCACAGGGAGGGCAGTCTTGCGTGCAGCATTGTGCTGCCATCTGTTGGCAGGTCCAAAAACATTTTGATAACCTGATGTATTGGACATCAGGGTCTTTTTCTAACATTTAGTAACTACAGCAAAATATGTGATGATAATTAATCCCCATGTTCTTTAATTCATAATTTACTGTTATGTCTTTATATCTTTATATTATAACAGTATGCAAGGCATGTAACTTATAAAGATGTAATTTTTTGAAGCCTTAATTTCGTAAAAGGGTCTGTCATTTTTAATCTGCCATAAAAGGTAGTAGACAGCCGTCATAATATAGGGTTGAAACTGGAAGAAAATACACAGTCTACTGGACTGTAACAATAGCAGGTGTTTATGCGCAAAAGAAAGTATAGATAAAAATTGAAAAGTATGTGACATTTTATTTATAATCTTTCTGGCCACCACAAAAGAGGAGCTTCCAAAAAAAGATTCAACTACCTTATCTATGCATCCTTCAATACTTGACTCTTCAAAACCACTTAATGTGACCACGGGCTACTGGGCATGCCACTGGCTCCTACTTCAGAAACACTCGCAGAGTCAGCCATAAGAAAAGCACAGAATACAACTTCAAACAGAACTTTATCTCCAGCTACTGCAGCCAAGCCTTCCGTCCTGCATAGACCCTCAGGCTATTTTTCCTTTAGAAATACTAATGATGGAACAAAAAACAACTTCATTACCTAGTTTCTTTCGGTCAAAAGGTTTTTCAAAATGCTCAGGCACAAAGTTTATATGTTGCAATAAAAGCTAGTAGTAATAAATTAATCACTTTTTTTTATCAAATTAACATAAAAAGAATGACAAGAATATGTTGAAGAATATTTGTTAATGTCAACTAAATTACTGCAATTCAGAAAAACAGCTACCCTGAAGAGAATACAGTGGCCAATGCAATAAATAATTTAGAAAAATTTGGCATCTAATAACCAGCAGAGAAATCCTAGCAGAGGAATCCCTTAAGCAAGAAGGACCTGCTATTAGCCTACTGACTTCTAGAATGGCCTGTCATGAACTGTAACTAACACTGCTTTTAAAGCATCAGTCATTAGACCCATCCTGCTGTGCAGGCTTTCAAACAAGCGTGGCTGGGTTTCATTACAATTCTGAGCTACATAGCTGAACTGATGAATATTCATTACTTCATAAATGCTGGCTGTTAATATGCATAAGGACCTCTGGGCATCATCGGGTTGTTCCACTTTCCCTACAAAGGGTTACTCTATATTAAACGTTGTCCGTTCTACACTTTATTTTATAAAATTCCTGTACCAAAGTTTTTACGATTGGCATGCCAGTCAAGATGTGTGCTTAAAAACAAATGCTAACAATGGAAGTGTTCCAACATTTCATAAGTAAGGGCCTCATTAATGGATTAGACACCTACACTAATCTAAACCACAACTTTATAAATTTTAGATGATAACACACTGCTCTCATACGGTATGCATGGTAAAATAATCATTGATGAACATACATGCTGTATATTCCCAAATGATCAAGATGTGCTTATTTTATTGGGTTAAATGTAATGACATCAGCCAGTGGCATCAGCAAGTTTGTTCAAATGTGTATTTGACAGACTGCATGCAAGAAGTTAAGGCTATTGCACGACACAAAAAAAAGTATTGCCTTAAAGTTAAACGACTGAGTTCGAATTCTGAACATGATGGAATGACAATGCTTCGGCTGAAACTCCATGAGAGTAAAATTGTCCTTTCTTTCTGAGTGACAGGGCTGGTATGCGTTTCTTGCCCTGACAATCACAGTGACAATAGCAAATCATGAGTGTCTATATAGATCCTGTGCACCTTGTGAAAGAGGGAACTAATGCCTCTCCTCTCAAAAGTGACATCACCCACTTTCACCAAGCTTTCTGAAACCTATACTTTATGAATGGGGGCACTCAAAACAATAATACTACAAAGCCATATGCTATTACTCGGCTCACACAACATAGAAGCATAAACGGCAGCATTTAGCATCACGCTTTTACACCTACCATGCAAATCCATGCCATTGAGTAATTTTCTTTGGTAGAAATGACAATGACCGAGAAACTAAAACACATGAAACATTTCTTAGCTTAAAGGTATTCAAATAAAAAGCAAAAGATAAAGTTTGGCTGTCCTCACTCTGAGGGTTCCCGATGAGTTTTATTCACACCATAAAAACATAAAAAATATTCAGGTAATATATTCAGCACTCAACAAATTCCTTTGAATCCCTCTCTTACAGATCTGCAGCTTTTAGATAGGACCCATGCTCCTGAGAGGTGCAGGCTGGAGGTAATGTGAAACATAAAAAACGCTTCCTTTTATCACAGAAATGGAACAAGTCCTGCACACCATCTTCACTTAGAGAGAAAACCACATACATCCTGACAT
This sequence comes from Bagarius yarrelli, assembly GCA_005784505.1. Lineage (NCBI taxonomy): Eukaryota > Metazoa > Chordata > Actinopteri > Siluriformes > Sisoridae > Bagarius > Bagarius yarrelli. Next base: position 1,829,088 of record VCAZ01000076.1, on the reverse strand, counting down.
ATCTGGCTTTAGTTAATATAGGGTGTACTGTATACTCTAAGTATTGCTGCTTTAGTTTGTGTATGCATCCGTGTGTGTGTGTGTGTGTGTGTGTGTTTGGTATGGTGTGCCTTGTTTAATTCAGTAAGAGGCCTAAGGGCAGACAGAACAAGGGTGCTGCACTCTTCAGACTACTTCATTAATAAATCAACTTACTTAGCAAATTAATCGAATTAGCTGCTAATTACAGATCTGGGCTTCATGCCAATGAACACTAAACTCAACATCTTCATCCGACAGCCCAAGCCTGCATGATAAATCTCCCACAGATGAACACCCTCTCTCTCTCTCTCTCTCTCTCTCTCTATCTCCAAGGTTTTTCCTTACCAGTGTGAAGGTTTGGCCCAGCTCTCCAATAGGAAGGTTAGTGGGAAGGGCGTTTTCTGACTCCAAATGATTTATGCGGTTCTTCTGCACCCCCTGCCAGCTTTGTTTGCGGCTCAACAAAGTACGCCAAGCCCTCTGAATTCTAAAATAATAAAAACATTTGCATAAACAGTAATAATATGTAAAAATAAGCCATCTGCATAAACAGTGATAATAAATAAAGTATAACTAGGCTTTATAAACAGCCTACAGAGAAACGCAGAAATCAAACCAGATGCTTTTCACTGACCAGGGAAATCTTAGAAGTCTAAAATCTTATAACCTGCGGCAAATTGTCCCTACTCCACAAAATTTAATTATTGGGTTATTTAGGGTGAAATAAGCCATTATGTGTAAAAATGGTAGTAAAATGCTCTGTGATTCTTTTTTAAATCTTCAATAAATTCCTTAAATATGTCCTATATATATATATAACAGGTTAAAGTAAAGTAAAGCCAATCTCAGTTCTTTGAAGGACATTAACATCACATCACCTGTTTGCAATAAAATTTCAAACACACTCAGGTAAACTCTTTTTTTTTATATTCTACTATTTAAGAGCAGTTCCTTTAAAAATCCACTTTATTTTCATTTTAAAAATCCACTTTATTTTTATTTTGAAATTCTTGTACGCTGCCATATCAGTTCGTTTTGTTGCACGCAGCATTTAATGCATTATGAAACTTTTTTTTGACATCTTGAAATGAAAACATAGACTGGTGATGATCTGGCTCCGATAACACACACACACACACACACACACACACACACACACAAGTCTTCCTTTGATTCATCTTCCAATTAAACGTACGCTAAACTTAAGCGGGAGATTCATAACAGCCTCTCGCGAAGCAGCTTCTCTAAAGTCTTGCAAGACTTGGGAACAATTTATATAAACTAATTATTTAAAAAAATCTCATATTTGTTAGTATTCGATAGTAATGGAGGATTGCTGCCAAATTTAGCAACGTTTTTTCACTAACAATGTTTTTGAGTAAAAGTACACATCTTTAAATAAAAGTCACCAAAGACAGCTCAAGTAAATGTGACAAAGTGAGTGTAATTCGTTACTATCCACATCTGTAAAAATTTTTAGTGCTTTAACCAGGATCTTTGTGCAAAATATTTTACTTATACTTTATACCTTATACCATATCTGTGATGTTAAGAAAATAATTCTGTATATTCACGACTGCAAGTATGATAGTAGGATTTTAGTGAAATTCAGATATGGTGTGTTACAGCTGTGTATTGGCAAGGGACTTATGATACAATACATATCACGATACCTGGGTCAAGATACAATGCATCCTGATATACTGCAATACAATACATATACGATACACATTGCAATACTTTAATATACTTGCAGCAGCTAAAAATATAACAAGTACAAAGCCGGAGGTGATCTTATTTTTTCTCCGCCATGTTTGCTTCTGAGACAGTGGTTGAATGTGTCGGCAATGACTATAGAAGCTAAAAAAGGAAGTCGTTTGACACACACTGAGGCTTTTAATTAAATATTAATGTAAACATAAATTGTCTTACATTTACATTTAGCCCTTATCCGGAACCACTTGGAGGATAAGGAGCCCTGTTTAAGGGCCCAGGAGTGGTAACTTGGTGGTGCTGGGAATCGAACCCCAATTTTCCAATTAGCGGTCCGACACCCTAACCACTTAGCTAACACTTAATCATTTAAATATGAATTAATATTAAAGAAAAAAGTACCATTAAATGATCACAACTATGTGGTGTTAGCTTGCTGTGAACCGTCATCTAACTATGAATCAACATAGAGCAAAAACAGGAGAAACCTGAGCCAGCAAATTATTCAAAAATACTACAGCTATAATAAGTTAGCAGGGATAGAACGAATAAAGAAGGAAGTGATACAGACCGTTGTGTTGAGGTGTACAATAAAATTAAATTGCTACATATTCTTTTATACCATATGCAGTATAAATACTACATATGCATTGTTACATGTTGTTATAATGCAGTGTTCTTTATAAATAACTTGGATAAAGAAACCTAAATGCGGTGATGTTTTATGTTATATGACTTTTATTAGTTTTCTACTGAAAGAACATTTTTGGAGTCTTTTTATTTCTATTCATTTTAGAAAATATAGAGGGAGAGAATAACACCCCACAACATGAGTACCAAATACAACAAGTGTGACAACATGACAATCAGTTTAGCTAACACATATATAGAGGCATTTTAAATAAGCAATGTAGTATAAGAAGGCTGCTCTATGATTTATGGTCTAATTCTAGACGTATAAATGACACAGAAACTGGAAAAACACTTCTTACAAGGTAAGATGACAAAAGGTTCTTTATAGTTGAAATCACAATTTCTGTGCTGTTAGTATATTTATGTATTTGCTATGAAGTGACCACAATGAGAATTATGAAAGCAATACTACTTTAAACGCACTATTTCAGATTAAAGCTTTTTTCTATGTTAACTCAGATCTCAGAACGATGTAATGCTATTTAAGTTGTGGGACATTATTCAAACATGTCTGGGTTTTAGATTTGGTTTGTCATTTTTAATGTGTCCAATTAACACAAATAATATTGATTCGAAAAGCTGAATGAATAGCTTAAGGTCATGTAAAGAGTTTTGTTATGCAACACTGGCTGTCGTAGAGCCATTTTGACCTTCTCCACAAAAAAAAAAACACTCACATGATAGCCTTCTTCTCCATTAGCAGCTGCTTTTCCTGTTGAAGTGCAGCAGTTCCTTCTATCTCAGTTCGCTGATGGCGATTTCTGGAACAGCACACAGAGGGCAGGAAGCAAGAACAGCAATGTGAAGTTGAAGAACACACAAAATCCCTTAGTCCAACCGTTAAGACTTCAAGGTGCTCAGATATCTTTAAAGCGTTCTACAGCTAACTGTGTTATGAATTTGCTGTGTTGAGTGGATTGAGTGAGCATAAGTATACAGACAGCTTTCTAACCTCTCCATCTTTGGTTCTGTCACTCTTGCACCGCTGTGACTGCAGAATCTATGATATTTGCGTCCTTCCTCCTAAAAGAATTAAAACCCACAAAAATACTATTATACATAAACAATTATATAATAAACACAAAGCGGCTGTTATATACACATGCGGACTATGCTCTTATTGCTGCAAAGTGGTTTATTCTGAAGGCCTGGAAAACGTTTGTCATCGTTTGAATCTATCCTGAACTAATACTAAACTGGGCCAAGTACAGAATAAAAGACATGTTCAACCATGGGGCTTGTCCTACTCATTAAAATGTTTAACATGAATCCGTTAGGTTAGTGATTGTCAAATAGTTTGAACACTTATATTTCTAGCTTAAAATATATGAATGTGGAAATGCATATTCCTAAACTCCTCTAAACAAATATTGCTAAAATGTTGTTTTCTGATCATGCCACTAGGACAGTTACGTGCACTATATGCCATTTCTTTCAAGTGCAAAACGTGTGTAAAAGCTGTTTAGTTGCCTAACAGCTGCTTTTTACATCATAGACTTAAAACAAAGGCACCAGCCTAGATATGACACGTCCGCGTTTTAAACAATTGCAAGAAATAAAAAGAAAAAAACAGAGAAGATAAAAGGCAAAATAAGAATTCATGTTGGGGTTTTTTGTAGCAGAAAATGTCCAACCAGTAGCAGATGCAGTCATGCTCTGCTCTGAAACCGATTTTTCCTCCGTTTCTACAAAGCTCTCTCTCAGTGCTTGAACACACTGACATTGATTAAATGTCAACACCCACAGACCCCAAGCAGAGGGTATTACCTACTGTATATAAACACACATTAGAGGAAAGACTGAAAGGCTGATTGTGTGTGTATGTTTTTGCAGTAGAGCTGACTATAACCGAGGCCTATGACATGTTCTTAGCAGTGGTGGAATGTAACTAAATACAAATACTTGCGTTATAGTACTTGCAGTGGTTTTTCTTTTTTTTTCTTACTTTTTTTGAGTATAATTAAATTGTGACACTTTTAATATCTTCTTGTTTCAAAATAAATTATTCAACTTTGCTTCGTTTGTGTTTTTTACAAGAAGTACAAAGTACAAAAAAAGTCGTAAATTGATTTGCTTTTAGGGAGTGAATAATTTGTTGGGGGATGTAGTTTTTACAGGTTAAATACTGAGCTAATATCTTTACAAGAGCTAAGCGTTGTTGTTGTTTTTTTAATGGTTTTACCAAAAATACAACTATACTAAATATATTAGAATTTTGTACATTATTAAAAACAAGTACAGGAAATGGTAATAAAAATAAGAATAAATTTAGTGCATGTTAACAATTCACTTTAGACAAAACAATGACAAAACTGATTAGACAAATCAATTCCAAATTTGCAGCCTAAATTCAGACTTTTTGCATCTGAATTGTTTAAAATCACACTTTACACACTGAATTATTTTGTAACACATTGACTGGAGTAGTTTTTTAACAAAATACTTATTTACATTTACTCGAGTCATTTTTCAGGACTTGTGCTTTTATTTTCCACCACTGCCTCTTACGGCCTAAGACTGTGGAAAAACTTGCACATTGTATTAAGCTTTTATGCAAATTTTAGCCAGCCACAGCAACCAAAAAAGTATTATAAGCTGCAAAAGTGCATTATATATAGTCTATGCACATAATATAGGTCTGTGCAAAAAGTACATTAAAAAGCTAATATGTCATATGGTTATTTTTTTCCCTGGTTATAAAAAGATGTCTCTTATTTTTTAAATTAGTTATTAAATCTCACACAATTTCCCTTATCGTAAAACTTTATAATATATTTCACAGAAAATTGCTAGGGAGAAGTCTTTGTCTGGCAGCTGATTCTTTCATCTTTGTAAAGAGTTGTTCTTAAACACAAAAACGTTGTTCCTCCAAAACTTGGTCATTCCAACTGGTTTTATTTAATAATATTGTACATTGCTGACTATCAATTTCGAGGTTGGAAAAAGTTGTTGTAGGCTAGTTCTATTGAATTCTACTAAAATAGCAAAACTCTTCGGTCAGATTTGAGAGGTACCCCACGGCACAAATGCTTCGGAGTTTGAAAGCTATAACAGTGCCAAGGAGTATCACACCCAGTACTGTCTGGTGGGCTGTGCTGCTCTGATGTTATCGATTGCTTGGTCTGGGGAAATGTTGAATCAGGAGAATAAGTTGTATCTGTAAGAGCAGGCATTAATTAAAATATTGAAAATCAATTTACATGGGAAGCAGTGGCAGTGTGACAGTATTCAGCACTATAGGTGTTGGTGCACTGGAACAGAAGACATGCAAGTGAATAGTAATTACAGCAGAAAGAAAAATGTAAAGTTAAGAGCACAGTTGAAATATTGAATCAGTCAATGGAAGCATGCCAACACATTATTACAAATGCCATCCATTCTTTTTCATCAACCAGCTTTCATCTGCTTACTATTTTTCATATTTGTTAGAATCTTTAGTTGGACAGCAAATCGAACTTTACAATTCAACTTAGCATCAATTCTCATCCTAAATGAAATTGCACCCGCATTCCAAAGTAATAATTCAGCGAACAGTAAGAACAGTGACAGGAATACTAAAATAGGGGAGCGGAATCAGCATTTTTAGAAATCTGTAGAGGACAAAGAAGTCTGATGGCCTCTTCAGAAGTGAAGTTAAAAAGAAGAAAATGGTGATTCAAATTAATTTCATGAGCAGTCATACAGGAGTCGGATGACAGATGACAAAACTTTACTTAGGGTAAAGGTGTTGCGTAAAAAAGAATCTGTTTATGGAGCTCCTATGGGTTTCCAGGCAAATAATAAGACCCTAATTTAATGCTACACAATATTTTACATACAAAATTTTTTAAAAAAAAGGAATAAGAGCGAACAGTGGGTAATTTACAGGGTCATGAAGTATCTATATGAAGTAAAAGCAGCTACAATTTATCTTGTGTGGACTTTTGTGTTCTTGATGCTATTTTTACACATTTAAAAACACATTTTAAATGCTAGTTGTCTTAGTCACCTCTTAAGTGAACCAGTATCAAAATGTATTTATTGATAGAGACTTCAAAGCATGTAAAATGGAATATACACATCATCTATAATTTTTCCAATTGATTATGCACAAAACCAAACATTATGTAATCGCAATAAATCAGCAGGTACATGGATTTACTATACGTGACTAATTATGAATGGATTTGTAGCCCGATTGACTTCGACTATGACTATCACTGGTGACTATGAATATTTATCGCACAGAACTTTCAATGCGGATTTCTGATGTGCATAACACCAGTACACATACAGCAGTAAAAAAAATTAAACTGTTTATAAATCACGCAACACATTTTCTTTACAATCGCATGTATACTGAAATATCTTAACAGCCTTTTTTTAATTGGAAAAAACACAATAAAGTCAAATAAGGACATTTGCACTCAGCAGCTGTTGAACAACTATAAACCATCACAAGTTGTTTTTATCAACATTCATTACAAATGGTAATAACCAACTGATTGCCTATGCTAACTTACTGAATCAGCAACCACAATAGATGACACACATGCTCAAAAACTTGTGATAAACAGTTTACAGCGAACAAATAACTGCACTGTTATTCGATTTCCAGAGATACGTTTTAAATATCTCATTACAAACATAACAGCAATTACAATGTTTAATCAATCGAGCCACAGAATACAAAATATGCTAACATTAGTATTATTCAAAATAATGATGTCTTTTGGATGATATGGCTATGAAACCTAAACAATATTGTAATATACTAGTTCTACAATATCAGAAGAAAAAAAAAAACACATTTGTTTTACAGTGATACAAAGTAAACTGCTTGCTATTCACCACCCACCTTTAAGATAATTATCACTGCAGGAGTTGTGGACAACTAGGTACTTAAACGATAGATTTGTATCCGCTGGAAGAGTGAAAAACAATAGCGAAGAAGGCTGCCATGCTCTACAGAATATACTATTTTGCTGTCAAACAGCAGAGACTGGCAAGTGCAATGGATCTGATCTTGTTACATTGCTCTCTTATTAAGACACAGTCAGTTGTCTCAGCACAGGGCCCGGCTGCACTCAACATACCCATATGCTCTCCCGGGGGAAGCAGCTGAGGAAGCAGAACACATTTCTGACATCTAATATCTGTCTCTCTCTCTTCCTCTTTGTCTATCTACTTGTCTCTGTGTCTACCTCACAAATGAGCTTTTGGGCTTTTCCACACCACTACAACCGTTGCTGTTTTTATATTGCCTTTAAAAGACTATTAGCAGACATTTGTGCAATGCGCTTGGAATTGCATTTTGATAAACACTGATTATGCTGCAAAAAAGCTGTTTAGCCTATGACATGAATTTGGCATTGGACGTGAAACTGAACACACCGACGTTAGTCATTTATTCAAGGCAAATGTTCCATGTTTTTTCCCTTGGAAGGTCATGTTTATTAGAGTAATATAGACTGCCTGCGCCCTCCTCCTTTCCTACCCAGTAGTTATTAACGTTCATTTAGAAGATGTATTACAATAAAGCAGGTGACTATTCACACTGGGGGGGGGGGGGGGGGGGGGGGTTTCCTGTAACATTATATGGAAAAAGATGAGAGAACGGAGATACGGAAACAGATAGGATGCCAAATAGCAGTGAGTTTATTTTAAAGATGATCAATACTTAGTTATAGAACTCAGGAAGTTCACTATATGGCCAACATTTTTGGATAACTAATCATCACTTGTTTCTGACACATCCTATTTTAGATTTAGTCCCACATTTTAATGCTATAATAACCCCCAGACGTTTCAAAACGCTTTCCACTGGATTTTGGAGCATGGCTGTGGGGATTTCCCTATAAGTATAAGTGAGATCAGACATTTTTGGGTGGTATTATTTGAGAAGGTTTGTGGGTGTATCGGTACTTCCAGTTCTCCTTAAATGTATTAAGTGGGGTTGCTCTACTCCAATCTATGTCTTCAAAAAACTCACTTATTGCATGATGCATTGTTATGCTGGAAGAGTTTTGGACTCCAATGATGGAATTGTTTTATGCTACAGCATACAAAGACATTTTAGACAACTGTATGCTTGCAATTTTGTAGCAACAGATTGACAATTACACATTTTGGGTGTTGTGGTAAGTTGTTAACAAGCTTTTGGCCATATAATGTATATTTCATGTTCGAGGAAGAATAAAGCATTGCGCACATCGATAGAGGCAGGCTTCAACTGAATTACTGTTGGGTAATGTGTTGTTGTTCTAGTCCTGAGCACTGTTGCAGGTATTGAAGCAGGAAAGAAAATTAAACATGCAGAGCCAAGTATCACTTGCAATTTTATTTGTCTTTATAATACTACCTTCTAGTTCACCTGTGACTGTGAAAAGTCAAGTCAAACGAGCTTTTCTTTTCCTAATTTCTATTTCTGCAAGTGCAAAAATCTCTACCTTACTTAAATAACCATAAACATTACAAGGCACAATCTTCTTAATGCTGGTGCATTTGCTTGTTTTTTTAAAGGGGCAAGCCAAATTTGACTATATTATCTTCTTTATTATACAAATCTGCTGTTACACATTTAACTTCAGTAGTCTCTCGGCTGTGGTCTGTGATGTTCCAAAACAATAATAACCCAAGAACTTTGCACTATCAAATATCCTGATGATTATAGCGGCCAATCACAGTGATCGATCTGTACCTTGAGACTCAGTTCGATATCAATTTTTTGATGCACAGAATACAGCACGCTGCTATAAATTATTAAGGTGATATGCTGGGAGATCCGTTTAAATGCAAACAAACTGCTTTGCTCTACTGTCATTCTTAAACACACACACACACACCACACACACACACACATTACATTTACTCATTATGACTAAAGCTATTAACTGTTCATTAAATCTAAGCAGCGGAATGCAGCAGCACCGAACTGTGTTAAGTTTGTAACAAGCAGTTTGTTAATCGTTGTTGGCACTGACATGACAAACTTGACATTTTGGCATGGGTTTTAATAATCGGGCCACAATCTATCCAATTTTCTAACCCTGCCAGTTCACGGCGCGAGCGCGACTCGTCTCTGTCCAAGGTACTGAAACGACACCCGGATGCCAAATTCAAACGTGCACAAACTGAGACAGATTCATCAACTGCCACGATTCATCATTTCATCTGCGTTCCCTTTGCTTTTTTTAGCGCGTTATACTTCAACACAGACCACACGGTGTCCCTGTATGGGGTGTCAAGACATAAGACAGACTGACCTTTATGTATGATTGCACATCCACACACGCACGCGATTACAGTGTACAGACGCCGACGATGCAGCTGCGCCAATTCCATTAGTTATCTAAACACCTGGCTGAGGACAGTGATGTAATTCCAGTGCAAAGGCACCTTGGAAATGCACGTGAATCTAGAACCCTTTGGAAATTCCGTTAGGAAGTCAGGGAGTACAAAGTGTTCGACTTTACCTGTGTGATTCGCAGAGATAAGCGCTTCCTCTCGGTCTCGCCGCGTAGTCTCGCTCCGTCGCCGCGGGGAGCTTCCCTGCAAACACCAGCAAAGTTATTAAAGCTCAGGACAGACACAGGAAATTCAGACATTCTAAAGATCCGTACGATGACATAAGCGAGTAAGAACACCAAATATGACGTAATTAAAACACACACACACAAAATGAATAACGCGCTCTATTTCCCCCGCTTTTTATGTCGCTATTACAACATGAGACACAATAATAACCCGATATCCGCACATCATAGATTATGTGGTGGTTTAAAATTACTGACCGAAAATCGCCGGTGCCCAGCATGCCCGTGTGTGTGTGTGTGTGTGTCGGTCAGCAGAGTAAGCGGCGAGATTCAGCTGTAGATGCGACTCACACTCAGCCAATGAAACGGATCGGCTTGTGCGCGGTTTATAAGCGAGCGCAAAAAACATACTCCAGTTAAGCAATGCAATTAACAACAAATCTACAAGTATAACTTTTTATACTACGTACTATAGCTATAGTTTATTTATTGCAGGTTTATTTATTACTTATAGTTATTATATCAGGCATGAACTAAAGTGACAGTAAGATTTTAGCATTTAATTCAACTCGTTTTTGTTTTTACAATGGTTAGTGTCAGAAAAGCAGCTGTAGACAATCATAATTAACGTTAGTCCACACGCTCCATTTTACGCTCAACTATTGTAGTATTAATAATAGTACTTTTAGATGGTGTCGCTGTTTGCTAGCCCACAGAAAAATTATCGCGACGTCGAAACTACAAGACACGACAGGACGAAGAGAAAGTCTAGCCAACAAAAGCTAATAATATTTCTTAGCAGAAAGAAAAGCAGCATACCACACAGTCCATAAACATTCTTAAAAAAAATTCGAGAAAGTGTTGTAGAAATATACTGTAATCATTTACACATTTTTCGAGTTTACTCTATTAGCTAAAATGCTAGCTTCGGCATCACAGCATTGACCGTTAACATGTAAAAAATAGTCGTCACGTGACCTGTAGATGACTCGCTTCCTAAAGATTGTAACTAAAGTAAGTAAAAACTCGAAGAATAACCGACCACTGATAACATATAACATTATTTAACTCGTTAAATAATCATAAAATGAAAAGGCACTTTAATATTTAATTTAATTTCACATCTACCAGAAAATAAACATCTTTGGTTCTCTTTTTTGGTCATTTTTTGCATAAAGATGTTCTACAGCTAACAAATTTAGGTTCTCAATGTCCAGTTTGGTAAAAAAAAGTTACTTCATGCTGCTGTTTTAAGAACGTTTTCTCTAAACATTTAGACAGTCATATTGTCGTTGTGAGAACATTGTTGCAATAACATTTTCTTTTACCATTATAAGCAGAGGCCCAGCTAGCAATTATGGGCCCTATGAAAGTACATGAGGTTGGGCCCTCTACCACATCCATTCTGCACTGTTACTACTAACAAAACAAATCTCAAGGGGCCCTCAAAATGCATAGGCCCTTAGAATTCTCCTAACTCCCCTTGTCAGTGGTGCCCCTGGTTATAGGGTTCATTTATGTATGAATAACATCATAAGAACATCGTTGAATACCAGAGGATTTCCATGCCTAAGCAGATAAATAGCAAATGATTAGCTATCCGTCTATCCATCCATCTCTTCGTTGTCTATAACCGCTTATTCCTCATCAGGATCACAGGGATCTGCCGTAGCGATTCCAGTGGTCTTTGGGTGAAAGGCAGGGTTACACCCTGGACAGATCTATCGCAGGAGGGGTTGTCTTTCTTAACACTGATTTATCGGAGGTTTATTGTGAGAACAATAACATCTTTATGACAGAGTGTGCTTTTCAGTTCAATGTTGAAAGATTGGTCTAATTTGTCCTTACATTTACAGCATTTGGCAGACGTCCTTATCCAGAGCGACTTACATTTATCTTATATACAACTGAGCAATTGGGGGTTGGGGGCCTTGCTCAGGGGCCCAACATTGGTGGCTTGGTGGAGCTGGGAATCAAACCCACAATCTTCGGGTTGGCAGTCCAACACCTTAACCATGAGCCACCACTTCCTTTGTCACTGATTCACCATCATATTAAAATCTCAGCACTGGACCAACTGGGATGGAAAAAAAATTATTACTTTTCAAAAAAATTATTACTTGAACAATTCTGTTCTTTTGTTAGTTCCCTGTTTATACACGTTTGTGTTTATACATAGGGACAGTCTACAATGTGGTCATGTTAAGATTTTAACTTGGGATTCTACCACCAATCACAGTTGTGACTGTTAAAGATTGTTATTTAAAATTTAGCCACCAGTTATAGATGAAGTCCAGTATCATTTAACAGCCTCTCTGCAAAAATCACACCTCACCTGGCAAACAAGGGGAAATTGCCGTAGATAATTAGTAATGAACTTTGTTGACTTCATCCTCGAGAAATTCCACAAATTATTTACAAGTCAGAGTCAGGAAGAGCTCTATGTTTGCGCATACAAGGAATTTATTTTGGTGTCACAAGCTTCCAGTACACAGACAATAAAAAGATAGGACGAGAATAAAAAAAAAAAAAAAATACAAAAGTATAAGTCAACAAAATACTAAAAAAAAAAAAAAAAAATCAAATAGTTCGTATGTACAGTCTCGCTAACTATTTATTATACTATGGCAGAAAATGTAACTGTTTATAAAATAGATTGTCTAGGGGAAGAATCGGTTCTTGCGCCTGGCTGTCCTGTTATTTCGGGTTCTGTAGCACCAGCCAGATGGAAAATGTTCAAAAAGGGAACAGCTTGCATTTGAGCGATCTAATGTGATATTTTTTCTTATCCCTTTTTCTCATTCTGAACGTATACAGTTCTTTAAGGGTGGTGCAGGAGAGCACCGATAATCCTCTCGGCAGTCCGAAACATTCTACGTGATCTTCTGGTGTCTGATTTTGTAGCTGATCCAAACCAGGCAGTTATTGACACGAACAAATCAGACTTGATGACAATAGTAGAGTAGAACTGTGTTTTGGGGGGGGTTTTATGCCCATCATTGTGAGTTGGGGGAGTTCAAAAGGGGTTTCTCCTGAAATCCTTCACTGTTTTGAGTATGTAGAGCTCCTGGTTGTTAAGACTGCATTATGCAACTGGCTGGTAAACCCATGTGGACGCAGACTAATCACTGTCCTGAATGAGGCTGATAAGTGTGGTCTGCAAAGTTCAGGAGCTTAAAAGAGGGCTTTTTAGATGCGCAGTCATTGGTAGAAAGAGAGAAGAGCAGTGGGTAGAGAACACAACCCTAAGGCACACCGTTTGGTTGATCATTATCTAGGGTTTATGCACACTGCAGCCACATTTAATTGAAAACACATTATTTTAACTTAAGGGGAGTGGGATGTTAAAAGTATTGTGCAATTTATAGCAGAGTGATCTCAAAAACCTAACCGAGAACAGAACATTACAATATGGCAGCGATTAAATACTGCATCTTGGACCTGCTGCTACAGCTAGAAAGCCGGAATAAACAAAATATATGTTGCAAAACTTTAATGAAGTCCATTACCTAATAATCATTACGTTTTGGGATTTTTTTTTAAATTTATTTCTTTTTTTTTTTTTGCATCGAGCGCAACAAACAAACATCACATTTATGTACTATTAAAATGTCTTTATTAGTCTTGCCTGATATTCAGTCATAAAAGAATAGTATTTAACAAGTTTATTTGCAAAAGCCTCTGAAACAAAACTACCTACAAAGAACATACAGTTACTGGTGATCAGTGATGAAGTGCAACAGAGCAGTCTATAAACAGTTTTGGTTGTTAATCCAAGTAATAGAACACAGTGACGTAAAGCAACATGAAATATTGAAACAATATGTGCCAATAAATGCGCAGAATTGCCTGAAACAAATAGGCTTATATTGTGCAGGTTGCGACCACCAATCATGATGCAGTGTTTTTAAGCCCACAGGCCATGGGTTCACAGTGATAGACTAGACTAGCTTTCGAAGCAGATTATCGGAGCAAACTTCTGTAGGCCAGGGAAGAAAGATGAATGTTGTAGTGGTCTGGGAGCTGTTTATTGAGAAAGCAAATACAGTGGAAGTGTTTCGAATCAATATAAGATATCTTTTGCTGAATCATAAGTCAAAGGAAAAAAAATGAAATACCACCAGAATTGAAGGAAATAGGAAGTTGGCATTCATTTTAAAAAAACATTTTTATATCCAAGCCCTTTAAAATAGGTCAGTACATCTAGGATATGATGTAACGTATAAAAATCTTTAATGTTATTTCAAAAGATTCTATAAAATTTTGCAAAAAAAAAAAATAGCAGGATGTGGAATAGTTATCTAAAGTACAGAAGAAGAAAGTGATGTTATGTGTATGGATTACCTGTGCCCCCAGTCTGGAGAGGTAGCGATTACGGAGGACAAAAGGGGACAGGGGTTTAAAACGAGCCTGTTCCTCCTGCTGCTTCTTCAAGATCTTTAGCCTTTGTTGCTGTGGCATACTGGAAGAAAGAGAGAGAGAGAGAGAGAGATAGAGAGAGACAGAGAGGGGTGGGAGGGCAAGTAGAGACACACAGACGATAGGGAATTCAAAGTAAGGAAAAGATGCCTTTGTACAACCGACTAAGCAAACAAAAGACGCAATGCAATGCAAAATCATTTATTTGCTCCTTCAGCCCTCAATGTTTATACAATACAAATATAAATTGAACTTGATTTCCCTCAGTCAGAGCTGAGGCCACTTTAAATACAAAAAAAAGCTGCAAGCTTTAAAGCAAACCCTGTTCCTGAGGCAATGAGTTTCAGTGTGAAACATGAACATGACTCAACATCCAACAGTGTGTAAGAGGGTTTAAACTTTGCCAGTAGGGAGCCCCTCGCACCCTTACAAATATTTTACAAAAGGTCTTTAATCAAACTCATTCCATAGTCCCAGCTGCAGTAACTCGTTTCAATATTAAACAATTAACAGCAAGATAAAAGCTCAATCCCAACAGGACGACGGACAAGTTTCAAAGCAACCCGTTATTATTCCTCCCTCAGAAAACATCGACCAGAATCTGTCAGTGGTTTAGACATTTATAATTATGCTATAAGGCAAAAAGAAGCTGCCTTGCAATGATTAATGTGAAGCCAAAAAGGGGTTTGATTCAAGATTACTCTTCCAGTGACAAAGTAATCCCACTCATAAGGAAGGGAAATAGTGCATCACAATTTAACTAGTAAAGAAAGACTAGTTGGCAATATGTGCTTCGAAAAAAAAAAAAATGTTTTCTTATCATTTAACTGATTATCTTGGAAAAATAATTTAACATTTACTTATTGATTTCTCTCGTTATTTCCCAGGAAACAATTAAGCAGTCTTCAGGAGTAAAACCGACTGCAAATAAGATGGATGAACTTGTTCGAGATGGCAGTTACATCTTACAGGAGAGCTTATTTATCTTCATTAATTTCATCTGCTGGATAGTTGATAAAGCAGTAAGTTGGAAGGAAATGGATTGTACAAAACAAGTACAACACGGTTTTGGGTAGTCACAAACAATGAACTGTTAAAAAAAAAAAAATGAGATTACAAACCAGGTTATATTCTTGTTCCTTTGCTTGCAATACATTTACAGCATTTGGCAGACAAACCTTTATCCAGAGCCACTTACATTTATCTCTTTTATACAACTAAGCAATTGGGGGTTGAGGGCCTTACCTAGGGGCCCCAGTGGACCCACAGTCTTTCTGGGTCCACCTTAACCACTAAGCCACCACTTCCCACAGGAGGACAAGCATTACTAAATATAAATGTCACAAAAGTCTGAAATATTTAAGAAAGTGCTAAAATACATACAAACAAACTAAGAATATTGACCCTGACCAAGTATTAATCACTGTCATATTTGCATACTGACACTGAATGATATGGATTATAATGAGAGTATATAAATACTGTGGAACAGAAACTACACATTAGGGATGCACGATATAAAACATAACATTAACTAATAATTAAATTCCTTCTCATGGCCAATTCCTACACCGATAAAGAATGAGTTTATATTTTTATATTCTCTGCAGTATGAGCACCCAAAAGTATAGAAAATCTAATATCAACTGATAAAACTGATATTTTAATAGTTCTGGTCAAACTAGAATAGCAAACATCAGTCCTGACTCTTCAGATGATTTTATTTTTGTTCACAACAATTATTAATTAATTGTAAATTTTAAATACATTTTTGATTAAAACATTAATAAAATCACGTTTGTAGTTAAAAGTAATAACACCCAAAAGTTCAAAGTCAAATATTAACCAGCCCAGCGCATTTATTTCCTGTTCAACTTGATCAAACCCGCCTAATCTGGGAACACTGGGCTGGAACCCACCCAATCTGGTAACACTGGGCAGAAATCAACCAAATTTGGCAAGACTGGCTGCAGTCACTTTCACTCTGAAAGCAGATGAATCCCGGATAAATCAG
Source organism: Bagarius yarrelli (assembly GCA_005784505.1). Lineage (NCBI taxonomy): Eukaryota > Metazoa > Chordata > Actinopteri > Siluriformes > Sisoridae > Bagarius > Bagarius yarrelli. Next base: position 1,812,714 of record VCAZ01000076.1, on the reverse strand, counting down.
ACCGATTGTTTGATTTACCAGTAACTGTATTTCATTAAATCTATTTATCGGAGCAATAAAAAAAAAAAATAATGACGTCATTTTCACTTATATCATCCGATAATTTATCTGTCCAATAAATACTGTGCATCCCTACCACCCCTGTTGATTGCATGCACCACAGACTGAAGATTAAAAAGTAAAACAAATTATTACAATTTCTAAAAAAGGTCATATAAAAGGTAAAACAAGGAATTAAAAAAACCTGACATAATCAAGTAAAAAGGTTAGAAAGAACTAAACCATGGCCTCTTACAGGGGGGAGTGAGGTACCAAATATTGTTAACCTGTGAACAGACAACGAACAGCCTCCTTCCCAGTACGTTTTCCAGTGAGTAAAGGTTAACCGGTGCAAAGATCTGTGAAAACGATACCAAAAGTGAAAAAGTGACCAAAACAGCGTGCCAGCTGCGCTGAAGTGGTGCTAGGAGAGTGGCAGGATGGCCTCTATGACATGACCCAACCAGCCAAAATAACTCCATCCTCCTCTCAGCCTGTTCAATGTTCCAATTCTACATGTAGTGGTTATTAAAATGAGAAAGCTGTTCAGGAGACTTTTTAACCCCGATGTGAAGGGATTAGACTGGTCAGAGTGATGAAAGGAGTAAGTAGTGCAGAAATGCCCATTGGTGGGGGATTGACAGTTGAAGTTGTTCAGTGAGACAGTTCACAGCCGGAAGGGTGGAGACAGAACAGCTATCACCTGAAACACAGCACAGGGGCTTCGTTATACAACACCACGTATGTGTTATATCAACTGGGTGAGTGCAGGGGGTAGAGAAGTTGTAATAAATACTATTTGTATTAGCTTACTGATGATGTCATATTTAAGCCTAGGCATATTTTATAATTCATAAATACCTATTTGTTTAAATATCATTTATAGTCTGATCCAAGTGAATTGGACTTCCTCTCCAGCAGCTTCAAATAAACTCCTTAACTTCAAATAAAAATCCACCATAAATTCATTACTGTAGAAATTTAACAATGCATTTTATGACCCTCCCGCTGGATAACCTGGCATTAATTGAGCATGACGATGTCCCCAGGGCGGAAATCATTAAAAGTTAAGAGATCAAACTATAATGAACTCACTCTGACTCGGTAGACGAGCCCTTCTGGAGTTTGGCTCGGGCTGAAGCCGAAAGGTTCAGGTCTCCTCCTGGTTACAAACATGTGGTGAAAAATAAATAAAAGTGTTTCAATAATTGAACCCAGAGGAAAATTTGGAATAAATTTCTAGTAATCAAGCGTTCATGTCAAATCATACCTCGGTCAAAGTCCACAAAGTAGAGCATTACCACTGCTATCAGAGCCACTGTTAAAACAAGAACAACAACAACATATTTCACCTGTTCAGCGTCCAGCAAACAGACAAAACAACATATTTCGTGTTAGATTTTATTTTTCTAAACATGCAGAATCCTTTATATGATTATATTTGTGCATGTGAACTGCCCACTAACATTCAGACCCATTCATTAGGGGTTTTTTTTAATTGTTGAGTCATGATTAAAATGTCTAAATCGGCTTTCATCCGACCGCATCACTAACTGCAGATTAAAAAACACTTGGTGCTCAGTTGCTGCATTTTATGGGACGTCGTGCGTAATTCCCCAAACTTTTAAATCCGGACAATTTTCCCTGTAAATATATAATTCCCTGTAAATGCAAATGCCTTTAATTTGTCACATAAACCTTTTTACAGCACAGTGAAAATCTTTTTTCGCATAACCCATCTTAGTAAGTTGGGGGTCAGAACGCAGGGTCAGCTCTGATACAGCACCCCTGGAGTAGGAAGGGTTAAGGGTCTTGCTTAAGGACCCAACTTGCCGGTGACAGGGCTTGAACCCAGGTGTTCCTGGTCTTCAGAGCACAAACAGCTCAGGCTGGCGGTGGTGGGGCTTGAACCCAGGTCTTCCTGGTATTCAGATCAGCGCCTTAACCATTTAAGTCACCACTGGCCCTTTGTCACCATCTGCTCTTATGGACCCAACTTCTTAGGAGAAGTTCTTTCTGATGGCCCTATTTAAACTTAATGGTACTTTAAAAAGAAAACGAAGGGTTTTTATATTCAATAAATTGTATGTGCAGATCAAACAACTGGATCAATTAATGCCGACAAGGAGGTTAATGTGGGCTGAGCGCAAATGAGAAGACTTTCATTTGAAGAACATAAATTCTTGAATGTGGATTTTTTTTTGGCAGTATTTGCTCTCAAAGTTACAAAGGTTAATCGAAAAGAAATGATTTTCGAAAACTCGATAGAACGAAAGTTTTAACAGTACTGTAGCTTTGCCGCTCAGCGTTTTGAAACATCTTGAAGACGTTGCCACAGTTCTTCTGTCTCAGTTTGTTCAGTTTTTCTTCGTGTTATTCTTAACAGACTGGGATGATGATGAGATCAGATCTCTATGTGGAGCACTGGCTGTCATCAGACTTCTTGTGCAAACAAAAAGCTTCTTGGATTGTTACAAATTTATGGCAAATTACGTTTGAAGATGTAAACTGATTTCTTAGTGACACGCTTAAGAAAAAGAAAAACAACATTTTGGCGGGTGAAAATACTGGTATTTTAACCACCATTTTATATAGCCAAAAAAACCTAGCGCTTTCAGCTATTGTTTAATATCGTAGCTAGGTAATGTAGTTAATGTCATATTCCAAATTCGTTAGAATTCATACATACACATATATACATACATATACACACACACACACACACACACACACACACACACACACACACACACACACACACACACACACACACACACACAAACACACACACAAACACACACACACACAACACACACAACAAACACACACAAACAACACAAACACACACAAACACACACACAAACACACCACAAACACACACACACAAACACACACCACAACACACACACAAACACACACACAACACACACACAACACACACACAAACACACAAACACACACACAAACACAAGTTTATATAGCCTGCACACTTACAGCAGAGGCATGCACAGAAAAAGACCTCCAAGAAGAGGTAACCCTTGCTGTCAAGAATGGCTCCTGATGCCATGGAGATAAGTGCCAAACCCAGGTTCTGTATGGACTGCATACTGTTTAGACACAGAAGGAGATAGTGAGAGATAGTGATAAATAACTAAGGGTTACATGATTCTGCTAGCCAAGTTTCTATACCCATCAGGCAATCAAGGTAACTGTAAAGCAGAGCATAAAAAACAAAAAGGATAAAAAGGGTTCTTACAATCCATATGCTGTCCCCAGTTGGTGTTCAGGCACTACAAAGGCCACCATTGGCCAGAGAGCACAGGCCAATAGTGAATATGACAAACCTAAGAGTACCTATTGGGGGGGGAAAAAAAACAAATGTACACCCAAGTTCAGTAATTAAAATATAAATTACTGATATTTAAAAAAATAAATAAATAATTCCACTACACATACTACAAAAAAATAGTTATATGGTGTATGACTTTTAAAGCTCGAGAGCCTTGCAATGAATTGGCATTCCGCTTGAAGTATAAACTCCACCTTAAACACCTTATACAGCAATTTGGACAAATGTAATAATTCCTAAGCTTTACCATAGCAATCCAAGGGTTCCAGAAGGTAAAAGCTAACATCATGTGAGCGATCAGAGTAGTGACCACGGCACACAGAACCCATGTGATGTTCTTGCCCGTTTTATCCACCATGAAACCCAACACAGGGGAGGCTGGAGCTGAGATGATGTACACAATGCTGAAAAGAAAACAAAATAAACGACATTATTTGCTTTTTCAGGCGTACTGGTCTAAAAATCTCCTCTCTGCTGCCACTCTGTGTTCCGTTTTTCTGCAAGATTACCTGTTAATGGCTCTTGCTTGGGCCGGAGAAAAGTTAAACTTCTCGATAAAGAAAACCCTGCAAAGGAGTGAATGATTAAGTTACACAAATCAACACTATAGAAAAAATATATAACTGCAATTCTTGTTAAATTATTATTTTTTTTTTATAAGGAGAATCAAAAAAAAACATTTGAATAAAAACAAACAAAAAAAACAAAACACATGCGCATAATACTAATAATGATGATCAAATTAAACTATTAAAAATAATTAATATACTTCAGTTGTCTGTTGCTTTTAACCTCCATTAAACAAAATAAATATTTCCTGTCGTTACACAATTCTGTTATGTATGGAAACCCGCTACTGCCACAGTTGTGAAAAAGAAAAATCATTGGTAGGAAGTGATAGTGCAGTAGTTAAGGTGTTGGAGTGCTAATTGGAAGATCATGGGTTCGATTCCCAGCACCACCAAGTTGCCACTGCTGGGCCCCTGAGCAAGGCCCTTAACCCCCAATCACTCAGTTGTATAAATGTAAGTTGCTTTGGATAATGACAGCTGCCAAGTGCCGTAAATGTAACTTCTACAAGTCCTAACAATGAGAACCTCTCCATTAATAATGAAAAACTCTCATATTAAATGACTTATTACTCGTGATAGTGAGAAACCCTTCTACTACTGATTTAATTTCTCGTAATAATGAAAAACTTGGGCAGCGAGGTGGCTTAGTGGTTAGCACAGTTAGCACCTCACAGCAAGAAGATCCGATTCCCAGGAAGAGGCCTTTCTGTGAAGCATTGCGTGGGTTCACTCAGGGTCTCTGGTTCCCTCCCACAGTTCAAAAACATGTATGTTAGATTGATTGGTAAGTCTAAATTGCCCACAGGAGTGAGGGTTATGGACTGGCGACAGGGTGTAACTCTCCTGCCTTTCGCTGGGATAGGCTCCAGCAGATCCTCGTTCCCCCGAATTAGGAAATAAACAGGTATGGAAGATGAATGACAAAAACAATGAGTTTCTCGTGATGAGAAAAATTTGTGTTACTGAGAACTTTCTTATGAACTAGAAACTCTCTTAACTAAAATACTTTCTCGTAAGTTAGATACTTTTATGCAATAATGACAGTTTTTCATAATAATGAGATTTTTTTTTTTTATAATGATGACTTCAAAATAATAAACTTTTTAAAAGAATAAGTTAACATTTCTTAATAATGAGAAACTATGTAATTATGATGCATCCTATGCTGGGTTTATTGATATTTAGATAATCATTTATAGGTTTTTTTTCAATTGACTATGGTTAAAACTATGGTATGTACAGGGCAGAATATAAGACTGATTTTGACCCATTTTGTACCTCTTTCAGTAGAATTAGTATTTTATGATGTTAGTTCCCATCCGAAATACTGCTCTACTCCATGAATCAGCAATGCAGGCACGACTCAGCATTACAGACGGGTGCATAGTTAGTATAGGATGTATCAATCAGAATTTCGCATTATTATGAGATGTGAGACCATTATTATGAGAAAATACAGTATTATTATAAAAAAAGTTTTTCATTATTATGAGAAAGTTCTTAATTTTTAACTGTGGCAGAACGGGCTTCAGTAGTTGAGTACATAATGTTTTATAGCGTTAGAGAATAACGCACTACAAAAAAAAAATCGAAAAGACTGTAGAGCTGATTTTTGGCATTTCTCTAAAATGATGCCTCCACAGGTCTGTTTGTTCTTAGAAGGATTTTTACCAACTTGTGCTACTGCCCTGCAGCCAATAACATTTTAATTTTAAAAGGCATATTAATTTGGGGTAAATATGTGGCTGTGGATAAGAGGTGCAGTTTACAGAACAGTACAAGACTTCTGTTACTATGCAATTCTTTATTTACTGATACAAGCAGATAAGTTTTACTGTATTTGTCCAAAAAATGGGGGGGGGGGGGGGGGGGGGGGGGGGGGGGGGGGGGGGTCGATTCCCAGCACCACCAAGCTACCACTGTTTGGCCTCTGAGCAAAGCCCTTAGCCCTAATTGCCCAGTTGTATAAAAGAAATAAATGTAAGTCGCTCTGGATAAGAGTGTCTGCCAAATGCTGTAAATGTAAATGTAATTATTTGGAGTATAGATTTTAAGACATTGTAGACATCAATCAATATCACAGTTCCCTACATAGTTGCATGTCCCTTTTATAGAAAACACATTTAACTGATGGAAATACACAAAAATGTTCTCATACTATTTTTATTAGAATTATAAATGTTAAAACTAAACTATTCACATTACTGTGGGTTTCCATACAAGGAAAAATGTGTGTGTGTGTGTGTGTGTGTGTGTGTGTACGAGCTTACTGTCCCAGTCCAATAAAGGGAAAGATAGCCACGTAATATCCTACACAGATAATGAAGATCATCCACAGTTGGAAAGGGAAGTCTTTTACATCCGTCAGCTGGATCACTTCACCTACATACACCCACACACACAAAATAAAAAAAGAAAAGCTAAATCGTTTCTCTTTTTTCAATCGCCACCATTTTATGCCCCGTTAAGCCGTTATTTTGACACACATTGTATTGGAGGAGCTATGGAAAGCTTCCAAGGATGAAGGTAAGGCTGTAATGATGTTCCCAATGGGTGCTAATCCTTACTGAAAAGCTGTATGTAATACGGTCAAAGAAAAAAAGCACTAGAATCAGCAGAATATACAGATCCATTTTCGAGTGGTGCTTACGCAGACAGGCAATAAAACAACCGATTTTTATAGCATGCCCGCCATTAAAACACACAGTTAACTGACCAGTTTTTCCTTGCTCCTTGTTAAGTATCCTTTCTGACCGCTTGTCAAAGAAGGCCAAAAGGAGAGCACAGATCAGAGACAAGACGCATGTTGAGGCCGCTAAAAAAAACAAAAACACACACACACACACTTTAGTTTCTTTTGTGTGTATATATATAAAACATCAGGTAAACAGCCATGAATACCACCATGGTAGGGCTAGTCTCAGCCTCAGATGTTACACCAACAAGCCTTAAGGTCGTTGTCTGATTGGTTAAAATGTACAGAATTTCCAGAGGATGCGCGAGTGGCGACGTAAGATGTTGCGTTTACATCGGGGACAATAAGCATTAATCAAGATTGATTAAAAGCTGAAAGTGTGTGTGGTTTACATTTAAAAGATGTTTAGAAGTTTTGCTTGAGGAAGTTAGTGACGCCCCCAAACATACAACACACCATTGGTTGCTTTACCTGCCAGTCAAATGTCCTCTTGGGTGGGCCTTAGTCATTCAAATTAGCCAAGGTAACCAGACCTTCTTCCATAATGGTAGGCATGCATGTATGTGTCGTCAACAGAACACCCTTGACCAGAGTGACTCATCTTATTTATCATCCAATAATTTTAAAGGCCCTGCTCGAGGGCCCCTTAGAGGCTGGTTGGTGGTGCTAGGCAATTGTACCACAATCTTCTTGTAAACAGTTTAACATCCTAACCACTATGCTAAGACTTTAAGTACATGTTGCATTTAAAAATTCTGTACACATCCAGTAGTTTTTTTTAGAAGTTAAATATAAGAAGCCTGTTAAAAGTCATGTTTAATGATTTAAAAAAAAGAAGGGAATCTTTAACTTTACAAAATGAACTCTTAAGTAGAAAAAGAGGAAGGACCAGGCTGTGGATTTTTCATGAGATGGGAGGTTAACAGAGCAGAAGTGAAATAGGAAACCGGATGACGTGACAGTACTCGGATTTCATTTTTTTGGAGTGAAAATATATTAAATGTCTTTACACTCTAAATGACTGTGAAACTAGAGACTGAAATTTAAAAACTGAGCATCAAATGACATGAATTTAACAGCAATGTTTTTTTTTTTTTTGAAAGGTAACCCTATATCAGGACAAACTTTTTGCAGTAGACGTGTTTATGGGTTAGATATACCTGTATAAAATAGCTTATAATAGAAACAACCTTATACATTTAATTATATGAGAAGGATTACGCTATAGTTAATCTATCTTACCGATCAGAAGTGCAGCTCCGAGAGTGAAATGACCCGTTTGGCCAAATGATGCCGTCATTTTATCATAAACCCAGCTCATGATGTTCATGTTCACTGTACTGCCCTACAAGGAATCAAACAAGGTTAACAGGCTTCGTAGGATCAGATGAATCTCAAGGTAAAGAAATCATCCTTCGTATCATTCTAACATTCTATCAAGCCTCTAAAGCAATTTACATTTTTTTTATTATTGTAATATTGTCACATTTTTTGATGGGTACATTAAAGCTTTAATTAGCCTCAGAACAACACATTTTACATTTAGGATTGTTTAACAGAAACAAGCCTAATATTAGATAAATCTATTTTCTAAACTATAACAAATTCTACATATTTACTGCCTGAGCCACTTTTGTTTTCACTCCCAGAGGCCACCAATGCATCGTTTCTCACCACTCTCGCCATGCTGAGCTGCAGGCCGAATACCAGGTTCAGCTCCTTCCCTTTGAACCAGTTTACTGCATACGTGTTCTGAGCCACAGCCAATGACTCTCCTCCAATACTGCATATCGAGAGAAAGTATGTTCGAGGTAAATTTGATCATCACTACTTAAGTAAGTTACCGTTAGTAGTAGGATCTTACCCGAAAACAAAGCGCCCACATTCCATCAACCAAAAATGGTTGACCAAAGCACCGATAGCAAATATTACCTGGAAAAAAAATGTATGCCATTTAAATGAACATTAAATACAGAGACATTTTGGCACAGCTTTAGTCTAGCTGTCCACTGTCAACAAACCCTGCATTTCTTTGCCTGATCAGATTTATACTATTGTGAAACGTTTATTTTTATTTTGATAGGCATGAGCTCTATTAGGATGACTTATATCCCCACCTGCGAAACATGTGAATGGGTTTAAATGCTTCTACACTGCCCCAAACCAACTGAACACCAATAAGATATTGGTGCATTGTTTCTATTAACTCGTATTAGAGCAACAAGGCTGCATTTACACTATATCTGATTTTTTGATTACCTGCTTACATGATCTTTTAAAATTGATTTGTATTCGCTATCTGCATTTACACTATACACAGAAAAACAACCCAATGTAGACAGACTGACCGGAACAGGAAGTAAAAACTGCACTAAAAAAATGAGGAAAGTAGCATTAGTTGACAAGTTTATATTATATTAGAGCTCTTGGTGTCCAGCCGAGTTGATGTCATGCGCCACAGTCGCTTATTTAATGACTACAACTTGCATTGACAGGTAAAAAATCTGTCTGCTTACATGGCAGATGCTAATGCATGTATCCAATTCATATCCTATTTATTTCCACATATTAAAAAGGCCCGAAACCTCTCTAAAAATATATTTAAAAAAAAAAGGAAGTTATATCCTATCTGTGCCACATTGGGGCAAAAAAAAAAAAACCCGGATGCAACTTGCCACCAGTCTGAAGGACCGTGTACATGTTCAATTTATCTTAATATCTGTCATAATATCAATGTGTCTCATTACAAACAGTTTCAAATAAGCTAAAAGTAAGTTTCAGCTATAATTTAACTGGTGTCTAAATCTTTTTTTAATATAAATATTATAATACACTTCTGTTTGCAGAAATAATGATTAGTATCAAATCCTTTCGTAAACAGTTTTTTAGGGACATTACACTTAAGGCATGCCTTAAAAATGAATTATGCATATGTGTCTACCTGTCCAACACACACAAACAGTGCAAAGATGATTGTCCCCAACCTGGAAAAGAGCAACAGGGTCAATTAATAATTTCTTTCTACATTCTTACTAGTGAACATACTCTAACTAGAGCAACTTACGGTTTTTAAAATAATCAAGTGAAGGTAACCAGGAATTCAATAGCACTGAATGTTGCATAAAGAAATGTTATTATTTATAATAATAACATCACTACACTCTTATTCTATAAAGAGATTTCATGTTATTGTAAATACCGTTCGATGTATTGCCGTATAGTTCCTAGGTATAAATCATACCATTAAAAACGAGTAAATTGGGATAGAAATATGGAGACTTACCTGATGCCAAACACCCTATCCAACAAAAATCCTCCCAGAAAACAGAGGAATACGTTGGGCCATGAGTACCAGGCATAAAGCTGCATAAATTTGGACGTGTTTAATTGCATATCCTATTGAGAGCCGTAAATTAAGGAGAGAGAGAGGGAGAAAAAAAAATGGTGTTATCTTCCATAACAAATGAAACAGCTAACAAAAAAAAAAAAAACATAAAATCGAAAGATAGTAAAGTGTTGAGTTTTCTTATCTACTGTGAAACAACTAATAACATTTATTTCCATGTTCTTAGGCAAGCAACAGTTTTCAGGAGTAAAAGTTCAGTTTGGAACACGTATGACTTATTTTTTTTGTTGCCAATCACTTGTAAATGAAAATAACATTAATAACATTAATCACTATGGGCAAACCCATAGAAAAGGGTTATGTATAATATTACGTATAACATAATATGTATAACTTTCTGACTTCAGTTCAACCTTCTGCCTGCTTATACCTTAAAGTGAAACAGGAAACCATGGCTAACCATAGAAGTATATAAACAAAAGTTTAAAAAGGGGAAATTCTGTTCAAAATGCAGCAGTGATACAAACATACATGTGACTTGTAAATCATGACTTTATATCCTTTTTCCCCCCCATTTGTATAAGGGGATGGACTGATTATATAGTTTTAAGTTGATCCTTATTTAACATTTTTCAAAGTGAAGCTGGGCAATTCATCGAAACAGAAATTTAGAACTTCTAAGTTTCAGTATTTGTTAGCCGTTACCATTTCTCTACGTACTACCGTGTGCAAAATCACGTGACTCCACCTGGTCCATTCAGAGAGCTCAAACTGTCGACTGAGCAACCCAAGGAACTAGTACCAAAAACCCCAGTGAACTAATAAGTGGTTTAAAAAACGGTAATTGGGGTAAAGTGTTCAATTAATCGTAGTATCAATTCTAGGTCATATTGCCCAGTCCCAATTCAGCAGATTGTCTAAGTCATAGCAGTGGTAAAGCTGCAGTGCTTTCTGAATAGGGGTAGTTTACAGGCTGTTAAGGGGATGACTGTAGGTTATGGCTGCTATAACTCATATAATAAATTGAACCATTTTTCCCCATATCATCATTCTTCTCTTTATTCTTTAATCATTGTTTTACTCCCTGTTTGGATGTCAGTGCTTTAACATGTCTGTAAATAGCAAAAGCAAGTCAAATTACTCGATTAAAAAGCATTTTGTTTAGGTTTTAGGAGTTGTGTAATAGAGTTTTAAGATGTTTGTTTTATTTAACAATTTCTCCCAAATACTTTATTGAGTATGTTTATTAAGACAAATAAGTACACATCAGCAACATGGCTAAAATTATTATACCTATAGTATATGTGGGTCCTTCTACAAAGCCGAAAACACACACCAGAACCTTTTCCAGCATAACAATACCCCTGTGCACAAAATGAAAACAAGGCTTGAAAGGGTTGGAATGGAAGAACTTAAGTGTCCCATACAGAGCCCTGACCACAACCTCACCAAAGACCTTTTCATGCCAGGAAATTCTGTTGCCAGGGACTGCCTGTTGGCAAAGGTCTCTTCAACAAAAAAAGTCAAACAAATAGCTAAAAGTACAAAGCTGGAGGTGCTTCTATAGAAAGTCGTCAGTGACGACTATCGAAGCAGAGGAGTAAGGGGCGTTTGACACACACTGAGGGTTTTAATTAGATATTAACGTAAGTCAGTTTAAAACCTGATTTTAATGTCTATCTGTGTATTTACACAACACTATCGTAGTCCATCAGTAGCCGAATATTTGTAGGGAAGAAAACCTTTGACTTCACAAGAAACGACTTTACAAATAGTGAAAGCTGTTACAGAGACAAAACACAAACCAACCCTGTGCTAAAGCTATAGCTAACAGAATAGGAAGTGCAAATATCGGCAGCCATATAACCAAAACAACCATGATTAATAAAAACTTAAAGCAATATTACCCTATTCAATCATTATTGTAACATTCTTGCTTACAAGATTCAGAAGTCAAACAACGAGGGACATTTAAGGCCTTAAATACTGCTTTAAAATCTGTAGTCTATTGAGGACGATCTGAGTAAATTAATATAATGTTCCAAAAGCTGTTAAAGGTTTGCCGTTTCTGAGAAAATCAGCCTTGTCATGTATATATATAAAAAAAAAAATTCATGTGAGATGTTGGACTATCTAACAGCCTTGGGATCAGAGCATTACATCAATATACAGGAGTTAACTTGTCCAGTTTGACCTTAAAGCAATCACTATCTTAAAAGAGGATTTCCTACAAAGGAAAACATAAAAAAAATCAATAAAATAGGAACGACAAAAAAATTAAAAAAAAAACTATTAAAGGACATAGTAACAAGTTTTCACACAAACCTGAATGACTTGTTTCTGAAGAGCAGCTGGGTTGTCATAACAGAAATAGCTTCCTAAAATAAAGAAGCTATATAATTTATATTCCATATATTATAATTCATATATATAATATATACATATATATATATATAATATTCTTAGATCATTCTTACATTAGTTAAAATAAAGTTGGCTGGTCATAAATAAGACTGACTGCTACTTAAGTGAAAGAACTCACCGAACCCCAAAAAACACATAAAAACAAGAACAACAATTCGATGTAGTAAATGATTCGGGTCACAAAACGGGGACATGCGTCTACTGTTTCCACCTTCATTTTCATTTAAAAGTCTCTGGTTCTCTTCCCGGTCAGCCATTTCCCTGCGTTCACTTGATCGTTCCCAGCCCTCGATAAAGAGCTGCTAAAGAATTCTCTGGTCATGTGACCACACAAAATCACGTGACCACGTTAACTCGTGCTTGGGTTTTGTATATTTGTTTTCCGGAAAGGGTTTGAGTAAACCCGGCGTAAACTAGGGTGATGATATTGTTCCCGATTTAAACAAAATATTTAATAAAAAGTTAAAATAAAAAGAAAAAAACTGTTTTTTAGAAAATAATAAAAATTTCAACACGCGAAATTCATTTTGTATTTGTCAGAGCTCCTCTTACATTCAAAATGGTTTCGTCCAAGCGCGCCGAGTAGAAAAAAAAGACTGAACATGTGTAGGATGCAGGGATGGGGGGGTGCTTTAAAGTTTAGTTACACCGTCTTTGCCTATAAAGTATGTCTTTATGCAGCTTACTAGAACAGTAAATACTCATCAGTCCATAGCCAAAGCATTTACACTACTTATACCTTATATTTGCCCTATTTTGTGACTTACATTCATTTTTTTTTAATACAACTGGGCAATTTAGGGTTAAGTGCCTTGTTCAGGGGCCCAACACTGGTAGCTTGGTGGTGCTGGGGAAGCAGGCCAACACCTTAACCACTATGCTACCACCTCCCTCATAATACAGGGTGTCCCATAAAATTTTATGAAAATCATTTTCCCAGATCTCACCCTACTTGGGAGCATTGAAGGAATATATGAGGAAAAGATACAAAACCTAAATCATCTCAAGGAATGCATCACCAATGCCATTACAATCTTAACTCCAGATGTGCTTATACAGGGGAGGCAATCTCGGTCCTGGAGGGAAGGGTCCTGGGCAGTTAAGCTCCAACTTGTCTTAACACACTTACCTGTAATTTTTAAGTATACCTAGCGAGATCTTGATTAATTGGTTAAGGTGTGTTTGATTAGGGTTGAAGCTAAACTCTGTAGGACACCAGCACTCCAGGACTGAGAATGCCCACCCCTGTGCTTATACGTGTTCTTTAGTGGAGGACACAAATCCAAATGTGTTTTCTAAAACAACAGTAGTCATGTAGAGCATGTTATAGATATAAAAATCGTCAATTAAAAACAAAATGTTCATTTTTTTTATTTTTCCTATGTATGGAAACTTATGGGACACCCTGTATAGTGTTACCATATAGTGGTTACGATGTTGGACTGCTAATTGGAAGATATATATATATATATATTGAGCCACAGACAAAAGAAATCCTTAGATCACCAATCGTAGTGTAACAACCCACAAAAACTGTATAAGTGTAAGCACAGTGTATAAAATTAGCTGCCTGTTCATTCATATGGCTATTATTTATAATGCCTGTCATTTTACACACTTAAATCTTATGCGCTTGATTTCTTAGTCAACCAGATCACATTTACGATAAACTACCAAAGTGAAGGTAAACTGTATCTTAAGATAGTCTTGTTTAATCCTGCTGAGTTTGTGTGTTCTAGCTGATCTAGCTTATCGTGTGAGCGGTTGATTTATAAAGGCATCTGTAGACCCATATGTGATTGTCTGATTAATCATATTGACTGCTCTGACGGATGAATCTTGTGAGGTGTAAGTCAGTCACAGCAGCTGTCAGTATAAAAATGCACATATGAGAATTTGTCTAGGACATAATGCTTATGTTAATTGGAATATATGACTAATATACAGTAAATGGACCGCTCTCTCAGAAACATCTGCTTACCTACTCATTTTTGTAGGTATTTAAACCAGTCAATTAGCAGCCGTTCGATGAATAAAAATAATGTACATACGGATGGTAGCTTTGATTAATGTTCACATCAATTATCAAAATGGAGATAAAAATATGTTCTGATTAATTTTGCCCGTGATATGAGTGTTGCATTGTATGGCTTCACCCAGTATAAATATACAGCTCCTAATGAAGTGCACCCTGTTCTTACTCAGACAGTAACCTAAACTCATATAGGTTATTTCTATAAATGAATTTGTTTACTAGAACTAAAACCCAACTTGATTTAGGCACTAGGGGTATGACAGGACACTGGGTTCACTAAAACAAGACTAGACAAGATTTAGACTTTTTGAAAGAAATCCTCAGTGATGAAATACAGGAAAAAATAGTCCTTTATTCAACTAAAAAAAAACAAAACAAAATGCATTTTGAAATCAACATGTACTTTAAAAAAATTAAACTTCTATTTTAATGTATTATATGCGGTAATTGACAACATATAAACAAAGTGCAAAATATTTTGCCACAAACCTTTTTTTGCGGCGTCCATTATTAATTTGTGTGGTAGCAGCTTCCGCTCGGACGTCAATACCGCGACAGCTGTTGAACTCCGCGGAAAAAAACCCGCCACGTGTCTCACCCTGCTGAGCAAATAGACAACACACGCAACACCACAAGTCCAGCCTGTGTAGCGAGGTTTATTGTGTATGGGAAGCATTTGATTGGGGCAAAAATTTTGCATCACGCACAGCCACATCCATAAAACGCGCATTGTCTGTTATAATAGCGATGCAGATCATGTATGTTTCTTATTTCCACCCGGAAACCAAAATGGCTGCAATTACACTGCACGTATCAAGTGGCCCAATTCCGTTTTTTTCCTTCAATGTGGCACAGATCTTGATTGAGGGATTTGACTCATGACAGTGTAAGCAGAAAAAAAGCATATCTATTCCGATATTTTTTAGATCAGAGTCAGGTCTCATTCGTATGTGGTAATAAATCGTATATCGTATATATAGTGTGTGCGACGATGGTGCATGACGTCAACTCAGGTGGACACCGACAACAGGATAGAATAACTTTTAACAACTGTGTATTTTGACATTTATTAATTTGTTCACTGTAACCCAAATCAGAAGCAGAGACAGTTTTAACAGTCCACAAAGTTTTTTTTCTGTACCGTGCGCTGCGTGCTGCACACACACACACACTAGGCCCTCTTTTTCTCTCAGCGGTTCTCCATTTTCATTTTTCATTTTCAATTTTATTTTTGTGAACCAATAATCCATTGCGATTATTGATTATCGTGCCGTTTTTACTTCCTTTTTCCGGTCAGTACTACCACTATGGGTTGTTTTCATTTTTAAAAGATAATGTAAGCGGGTCATAAAAAAAATTGGATATAGTCTCCAAATCAGAATTAAGCATTAATGTTGCCAGACAAACAATTCAAATGTGGCAGGGCATCTTCTAAAAAATACAATCTCACGAGACCAGTCAGATCTCGCGAGATACATTGGATCTCACAAGATCTCGTCACATACTCTGACCCCACTGACTGCATCCCTACACCTCTGCACCCAACCTCACAAATCACTGAAACTTTGACAGAAGAATGGAGGTCATTATAAGAGCAAAGGGGACTTAGTCTACAACGCATTTGTGGATTGTTTGGCAGCATTGTACCTACCGTATTAGTTAACTTTGTAGGTATATTGTTATTGTTACACCATCTCATCTTTTTCCATATACAAAAAGTGGTAGTCATTCTTTGGCCATGAGAACTTTTTTAACACAGAATTATTGTTGGGCTTTATTGGCATGGTAATATTCTCTAATATTCCCAAACATTTGTGTGTTTAAGTGTAATAGTACCTGAAGGTCTGGGGAAGTACAGGTCCAGACTTGGTAGTCTGTCAAAAAAAATGTAATCTGCACCCAACAAACAGCTTTTCCTCTCCTGTGGCCCAGACAAGCTATTTCAAATAAGGGCTCATTAATTTCCGGCCTACTGCACAGCCCTTTCCTGAGGTTCATATTTAATAATTATATTCATCAGCAAGGGGGCAGTAAATAAGATACAAGATGCTGCGGGTTTGCAACTTCTTCAAAACTTCATCTCTGCAGTGACAGTCAAAAAAGCCCATTTATTTGGCTTAAGACTCTTTTGAAACCAGTATCTCATTTTCATGTGATTTAGGAACTAATCTTGGGGAAAATGCAGGCTAGAACTGACGATATACATAAAGTATACTTCCATCCATCTCCAATTTTGCTTGCTTAGGTATTCTCACTTTACCCTCTACCTGAATTAGCATACATTGCCTTGGGCTAAAGACTCAATGTAATATGAGTGATGATAACTAAGGGATGGCAAATTCCACGTCATATCAGGGTCCATACTATTAACCATAGGCAGTAGTATGGACCCTGATATGATCTGAAATATGCCAGCTACATTTTATATGTATATATAATCAGCTGTTTTAAATTAACTGAGGAGACCAGGAGACTCCAGGGATCTTTCGCAGGATTTTTAAAATTGTAGATGAGAGAAAATCCTATCTAATCCTAGCCTAATCAAATCTTGCTTAAATGCTGCAGTATCCGAGGTGTGAGAAGATAGACTGGTTATATAAAGCACTCAGTGGGCAGTGTCTATGGCTTTAGCAACAAGACATCATAGAAAAGGAACCTTCACAGGGAGACAACCTTTGAGGGCAGATGATCAGCTGCTGTTAAAATGACTTCAAAGATTTACATGAAAAAAAGCCTGGAAAACAACTCTTTAATAACTTTTAAGTGACTTAAAAAAACATGGATTCCCACAACCTTCTCCCTGAGAGTTCTTAACAGCTCTCACAATTTTCAAACTTTTATCAATTCTCCATTCAACTTTAGCTGTCCAACCTATGAGGTTCTTGAGGTGTCAGTTGTTTCTGTGACTGCCAGTGCTTCTTCTTTTTCTCGGGATGATTTTTTTTGGTTGTCTGTGCTGAAATTCCACTCGTAGGTCAATGGATAGGTTTCTGTAAACAACTGCAAACACAAGAAAAGAACAAAAACAGACAAGAAAGCAGAAACACAGCATCATCCGATCGTATAGTGGTTTTTATTACGTGTTTGTGGGTCCTTGGCCTGATCTACACATAGATCTGACTCTTATAGATCAGCTAGGTGGGAGTACGCTTAAAAAAAATCTTCATCCTGGAAGTGTTGCTGTTGCATTTTATTTCTGGTCTTAGTGTCCTAAAATCTGTCTCTGTAGCTGATGGAGCATGTGAGATGAATGTGTAAACAAAGAAAAAAGGAAAAACCATGTCACTATGTTCTTATCCTCTATAGCAACATCAGTCTTAGCAGACATATAAAATGATGGATTGGTGACTGTGGTGTGTTGCAAAGTAACATCTGGGGTTGTGACCATGTGTGTCTATCATCCTGGACCAGAATCAAAATACATTTAAAACATTTAATAATTAAAAAAAATTAATAATCACAACTTATTAAAAACATCATTATCATGATCTAATAAATTTCTTACATTTAACGTTCTCATTAGTCCTCATTAGATATACTTACTTTGCACAATCCACTACCATTCATTTGTTAATAAATGAGCATCAGTTTTGCCGAATCAGTTGTCCAAAGGAACTAGTTGGGTTCAGACGATGTTGTCAGTCAGTCATAGTTGGCAGTCGTGTACAGTTTGTTTGGTAGCTTCACACTGAATCACACATGTGCAGCATCATCAGCTTCTCCAATCAGACGTGTCCCAAAGAAACAGTTCTCAGATCAGTGCACTGTAATCTGAACACTGCTATAACTGACTCTTAACTCTAGTAGTGGCTGTGTACTTTCATTAGTATCCGACAGGCTGCACGCAGTCCATCAGCAGCAATGCTAGTGCTTATCATCAGTGGATTAGTGCTTAATTAAGACACAAACCCATTCAAAAGAATCAGTCCGTTTTCAAGAACCGGTTTAATAGAACGATTCATTTGTACACTGCACATCACTACTATTGTTTTACTACAAGGGGGAGGGAGAGGATTGAAAAAAATGTTGATTTATGAAGGAATTTTCTCCTAATATATTGTTGCTTTTTAACTACATACTTTTGCCCAGTGGCCAAATCTCTATTTCCCTGACTACAGAGAGAGTAAATGTAAGGGTTTTTTTGCAGCCCATTTTCTTGGTGGACGCGATTTTGCCAAGTCAGAGGTGATCCTGTATTTACGTCCTTTGTTGATCCTGGATCAACAGTTCAATCAACCAATCATAACCATTTGATGTCATCAGTGTGTGTTTACCAAAACCGCTTCAATCCATTTTTGAATTTTTTTCTTTTTTCGTCCACAAACAAACAGAAAACTTTAAGTAAAGGCTGAGATAAAAATATCTGATTGACTAAGACTGTTAATTCATTGATTCTGAAAAAACTTACTGATAATGACGATTCCTGGATTAACATTGAATCACATCATGAAATTAGACAAACTATATTAAAATAATTTATAATAGTCCTGAAACAAAAGTGAATTTAGACTGTATTGATTCTAATGAGCCAAAATAAACATTAATAAATTATTTATCAATCACAAACAATATTTTTCAATAAACACACATTTGAAAAAGAAAAATCTATAAATTTTCTTTTTATTCATGCACATACCTAAAAACATTTTACTGCACACACGCACACATTTATTTTCGGTCCTAAAGGTGAGGGAAATGTTCACACATTAATTAAACTGCACACACACGTGTTATATACAATTGATCAATACAGCATGCAAGGTATTACATATGTCATTTAAATATATATATTTTTTATTTAATAAATTTATTTATTATAATATTACATTTTGATGTACAAGAAGGAAAAGATTCAAAAATGGATCGAGGCGAGTTGGTCGACCCACACTGATGACATCAAATGGTTATGATTGCTCGATTACAGGATCACATCCTACTTGGTGAAATCACATCCACCCATTGTATTAGAGAAGTTAGACACTTGATCATGTAGTTCCTTATTTTGTTGTTCCAACTGTGTAATGCGCTATATATGCGTATATATATGATGATTTATGTGAGATAAATATGTATATTGTAATATATCAATTTTTTTCCCCAACATTGTGCAGTCCTATTAATATATGAACATGAAAATCCTGTTGGATACAGTGAGGAAGGTCATGAATCTTTAATTAAAAAAATTCAGCGGTGCTTGTGTAAATCGCTGTGTTCTTCCTGTGTGCAAACCGCTGTGTTCTCCCTGTGTGCAGTGAGTGCAGAACATTCCGGATCAGATAAAAAAAAAAATAATCCAGGAAAACAACAGCTGCATTTGCCTTCCCTCTTCCTACGTCACACACATTCGCATATACACACAAATTAAAGGACTGGATCACATTTATTGTAACATATATAGGCAACAGTGTGCATGTTTGCAGGCTACAACACGTCAAATTATATATCTACAGTATATCTCATATCAGAATTTATTCAATGATGTAATTCAAACTATTTATATACTATAATAACTATGTAATTCAATATTTATATTTTTTATATAATACAAACCAGCTCTATGCAGCTGACTTACAGTTTCCACATCATTTTCCCCTCCTCTCAATTTTAAAGTGTATTCAGCTGTGTTCTCAGAGAGGGAGGAATCTTGTTTTGTTTATTTTTTGAAGTGCAAGGACAGATTCCAAGTAAAGTAATGGGAGCACCCAAGAGAGCAGACTCCTGAGATATTAATCCTGCCTGCCTTTGTGAACATTCTTGTGCAGCTCACCGATTTCACTTCAAAAACTGCATCTCTTTGGAGATTTTCTCAGTTTCTTCCTTTCCCACCTAACCCGAGACTACTCTCTGTTTTTTAGTTAAGATGAATTGGTCCTGCTTGGTTTATCCGTTTTTTGTTTGGCACTGTCTAGTAGGTCATAGCAGCCCAGTTACAAGGACATCGGATACAGGATTGCAAATAGACGTGGACTGTGTTTCCCGCTGCATGTTAGCATTTCCTAACAGTACAGCAACAAGTCAGGTAAGCACTTATTAATGCGATACTTTGTGTTTTGGCTTAATAGTAACAAACCATGTAAAATCATTTTACAACTAAAGAAAAATTACCCCAAAATCTTTATCTTTTCTGTGTAAATCAGAATGAAAACACATTTGGATTGTTGTTTTTTTTATTTTACTCCTTAAGTAACTTCTTCTGTTGTACACAGTACAAAACAATCTAGTAGTTACTTAAAGCCAACTTATGAGTCCAGATCATGTCCATAAAAGCACAGAAGCATTAACAGTATATACATTAAGTAATTACTTGATGAAACAAAAGGGAAATTATACCATGGTTGATGTAAGTATGTGTGTGTTGCTCAATTTTTCCATTTGCCTTTTTTTGCAGGCAACTGTCCTGTTGCCTCCAGATATTTATTAACAAGTTCCTCTTGAACAGACGGCAGACAAGGCTGATATCTGCTGTAATCCATAGTATACTCTCCTTTGCCCTAAAGAGGAATTGTATAAATGTTTCAATTATTTCCTGAAAATTTATAGATTTTCAATACATTTGATTTTAACTAACAATGTCAATCTATAGCTGAGCAATTGAATGTATACATTATGAAACTTCAACAATTAGTGCAGTTTTTTGTTTAGCTTAAAAACTAGGTTTAAACTCATGGAGTAATGAATTACCTCAGTGCAGGAACGCAATTCAGTGGAATAGCCGAACATGTCGTTAAGTGGAATCTAAAAATAAAAAAAGAAACCCACCAGCAGAAAGGTTGAGAATCGAGATATATTGCTGTGTGACCAAACTGATTAACGGACATGCGTGTGAGAAGATATTTTGCTGTATATCCACTTACATCAGCGTATAAGGTGAAGTAGCCTTCAGCTCCGTCTTGTCCGGTGATGACGCCATGGCGGCGGTTGATCCCGGCAATGACGGTTCCCTGGAATTCGTTAGGTGCAACTATTTCCACAGACATGATAGGCTCGAGAATCACCACATTAGCATTTTCCATTGCTATAAGAAAAAAAATAATAAAAATAATGTGTACATCAGTATTCAGAAAGAAAGAACACTTTATGAAACACATTGAAATCGAATCTACAAATGATCATTTAGTATGAACAAACGGGCTTAAATACTAAAATAACACAAATTAATGACCCAAGATTTCTAAAAATTAAAAAAAAGGCATCAATTTTAGCAAGCAGTGCATATTTTTACACGATTGTCTTTGCATATGTTTGATTGTTAAACATTATGATTTTAAACTTGGTTAACAAAAGGTAAAAAGTGGGAGATTGCTTAAATCAATAGGTTATTATAGTCATATATTAGGACTATCCAAAAAGTTGCGTGCCCGTTAAAGCTTATAGAGAACGTTTGTGTCGAGTGAAGCGTTATCCTGACCCTGTTTCATAGCGCCCTCTCCTGCTCGGATAAAGGAAATCTCGTTGGAGTCCACCATGTGATGTGCTCCGTCGTCCAATACAAATTGTACACCAGACACCTTATGGCCTGTTAGAGGCCCCTTCTCACAGGCTTCTTTGAAACCCTACAGGGAACAGGGAGGGAGAAAAAAGTGATGAGTGAAGGCAAGAGAAAAAGAATAAAGATTGTGGGAACAAAGGGTTGAGCTTAGGGACAAGGATTTCTTTTTTTTCTATAATTCTCAGTGTCTTTTTATCCTTTTGAAACTCAGGCAGATTAGAAAGGTGTACTTGTAATTCTAATTAGATTTGGTGATCAATAAATCCTATTCAGAGGCTCTGCAAAACATCCAGCGCTATATACAGTATACTATAGCTCAGTCACAGTATTGTAAGATCTAAAGATTAGGATTATCTCTTAAGAAATACTCATAAATAGGACAGGTTTTGCCTTAATTGCATAACACCACTCCTACCTACTTGAAATATAGAGCTGGTGTCTCACACGACACGCTTTTTGATCAATTACAGAAAATGAGAAGCAGGAATTATTTGGATTATCTGGATTACAATGTTGTGCAAGCAAACAGATAGATTGAGGGGGGGGGGACTTGCCTTTTCAACAGCAGGCACAAACTGTTTGGGTATATTCGTGCCAATAGTCTGGTCTTGAAATTCAATCTGTGTGTAGCTGTCAGCGTCCAAAGGTTTCAAAAATCCCACCACTTTACCGTACTGCCCAGATCCCCCGGACTGCTTTTTGTGAGTGAAGTCGAATCTAGACACCAGAAAGAAGAACAGGACAAAAAAAAAAATAATAATTTCTGTAATAAAAGTTAAAAAAAACAACATGTGCATTAACATTTCAGGCACTCATCAGAAGGCTTTTATCCAGAGCAACATGCATTTATACAACTGAGCAGTTAGGGTTAAGGGCCTTGCTCAGGGGCCCAGAAGAGACAGATTGGTGGTACTGGGAATTGAAACCACAATCCTTAATCAGCAGTCAAAATTTTTATCCATCGAAGTAGTTAAAGGTTAAGGGCCTTGCTCAGGAGCCAGCAGTGGCAGCTTTATTGTGCTGGGACTTGAACCCGAAATCTTCCTATCAACAGTCCAACCCCTAAACCACTAAGCTACCACTTCCATAGTCATACTGGATATGTAAGAACATTCAAAGTATTCGATATTTTTGTAAAAAACATAGTTACAAAAAATATTTAGACAATATTACAGATATCATAACTAAGACAAATCGGTCCGATGGAAGACCTTATCTGTCAAAGGAAAGCACAGACTTTTCAATGTTGGAAGATTAGATTGTCATGGTACACAAAACAGTACAGTAAATGGACACATAAGCTAAAAATAGACATATGCTAAATAAAATGACACTATGCAATGTAGCCTATGTGCAAAAAAGACAATGGGCAACTGTGCAGCAAGCTGGGTGTGCTGTCACTTTAAAAGAAGGTGGGGCAGCTAGCAAAGACAGGAAGTAGGAAAGGCAAACCACACTGGTGGATCAGCAACTCCAGCACGGACAGTATTAAGACACTTGGTGTGTACAAGTACCACTGGAATCTGCTAATGCTTTGTTTACTGAACCCTCAATTCTTACTCTAGAGCAACATAAACAAACCAGACTCAAAGTCCACCAGTGTAGCAACCACACCCTTTTATTTCTTGTGTTTTTCATTGCTTCTCAGGACAGTGTAGATCAGGACAGGCTGAACATGACCTCAAGACAACTGAATCCTAAATTTTATGAAGCAACAAGGGCAGGTCATGCCATCCAGCACTACATCAACACTATCTATGGCTCACCGTTCAGACTGTATGCGGTGACCCAAATTCACCAGGCAAGAACAGAGGTGAGGCAAGACAGGAGCACGAACAAACCTCCAGCTGGGATTTATTCTAGAAATCCATTTCTTCATGTTTCTACACTATGATGATGAAGTTAATAACCATTTCTTGTTTTTGGGTAACCCGTGGATTTGTTTCTCACTGACAGGACATGGGGGAATCAGGGATGAAGTACATCCTTGAATTCTTTGTGAAGGACACAATCAGTGAGGTGAGTTTAGTTTGGTCATGGTTGAGCCAGATATGGTACGAGAGAGCCCATATTTGTATAAGCAGATAGGACCGACCTTTGACCAGTCATCTGTTTGATCTTTCTCAACTTCTTCTCTGTCATAGTTAGCTGCCTAAAACAAGTAAACACTAATAATTACAGCTATAAAATGTTCCTTTACCAAAAAAGGCCTCCATTTGGAAATGAGATTTTTTGCGGGTTTTTTTTACGTTACTTTTGGAGAAACAAAGCTAACAAATAATAAAAAAAGAACAATCTCTCTGCATACGGAAGTCAGGAAATCAGCTACACATGGACATACAGTTGGCGCAGCAGAAAACGATGACATTATTCACAATAACATTATTCATGGCCGTTTCTACTGTATTTTACAGTAATTAATTTTTTACTATAGCAGCGGTTTGGCTTCACCTTAGTGAATGAGAAAAAAAATCCCCTTGTTTTAGTGCTTAATTATAAATAAACTGTGACTAAACTATTATTTACCATCACATACATCCACGAGTCCCAAGTCTCATTTTACATTTACTGTAAACATAATAAGTATGCTTAAAAAAACTAGATTTGACAAGCAAATATTTCCACATGCCTAGCTGTGAACATACTAAAGCATAAAATGAATGAAATGAACTGAATTATGGTATGCTGCAGTGTCAAGAGGGCCGGTGCTCTGCAGAGGTGCTCTACCCCAGAGGGGAGACTCAGCGTCCACCTCAGGTCCAGTGCTCCTGTGAAGGGCTAGCTCATCTCAACACTTCGGAAAAGGAGCAGGCATTCTACCAAAAGTACAATGTCAACAGCAGTGCTGTAACTGCAAACGACCTACCAGGTATGACCTCATGCAGCTCTGCAATGTACACCAAGACCAGGAGCCATATTTTACAACACAAGGTGGTAACAATCCAAAACAGGAACCAACTACTGTATAAATAAGGGGCTGAATTTCAATGCAGTGCAAATGTAAAAACTAACAGCAAACATTGGAGGAGGTTGAAGGTCTGATTTTCTTAGTGTTTTTCATTGGCCTTGATGTGTACGGTATCAGACATGGTTACAGCAACATCATCTTTCTACAGACAGCCATGGTCACATGGAGCCCGATATGGTCCCTTTCTGGCATTTGGGAGGCTTGGCTGCTAGCTTTGTAATGCTTAACGAGTCCAACGAAAATACGATGTACAACCTAGCTCAAGTGTCCAAGATTAAACAGCTGGTGAGAAGCTTGCCTTAAAATAGTAACACTTATAAATGTTCTGTGTTTTACACAGTGCTGAACACAATATTTTTAAACTTTTTTCAAAATTATGAATAAAATAGTCAGTTTTCTTGCTTTTTTAAAATTTTTCTTGGTTTCTCTACAATAAATATTCCAGAAAAGTGAAGATGACCAGCTGAATTTTGAGTATGAGATTCTGCTCCATGAAATTGTTTCGCAGGTAACAAATCCCAATCAACCTAAATAATTGCAATTCAAGATATAGTCAAGCTTTACTTCTCTCTGAAAGACAAACGCTAATGACAGACTGAGCAGTACTGAAATCTGTTCATATGTTTTCTAGGAGATCATTCGTTGGAAGCTGCTAATCACCTGGTCTCCAGAAAAGAGTTTAAAAGTGCTCGAAAGTGAACTGCTGCCACGATGCCGATGCAACTAAAACCCACCTGCCTTTTCACCTCAATTAGAATTTATAATCGATATCTACATACATTATACTGTCATTTTCAACAACAGAATTATTGATTTATTTTCTTTGTTAAAAGACTGTCACATTATATCTACAGCTATTTTAACTGGATTTATTCCCTTAGTGAATATTCAATATATTGGTAAAAAATAAGAAAAATAAATTAATTGTTACAGAAAAAGTTTTTTTTGGTATGAAATCAGAGGTAATTTCTGTGGGTTAAAAGTGTTAAATAGCATTTATAACAAATGATGCCTGTGAAATGTAACGACCAGTGGAAACAAGAATAGCCCTTTGTAACAAAGTATTATTTCATTCATTCATTCATCTTCTATGCCTGCTTTTTCCCTAATTCGGGGTCACAGGGATCTGCTGGAGTCTATCCCAGCCATCTCTGAAAGGGCAAAAGGCTGGAGGGGGACAGCCTGGACTGGTCGTTAGTCCATCACAGGGCCACACACACACACACACTCTCACTCACTCCTATGGGCAATTTAGAATCACCAATCAATCTAACATACATGTTTTTTGACTGTGGGAGGAAACGGGAGAACCGGGAGTAAACCCACGCAAGCACAGGGAGAACATGCAAACTCCATACAGAAAGACCCAAGTATTAATTATCTAACTAAAAACAATTCAGGTGCTGGATAGTAATCTTGCTTTTTGTTATATCACAATTTGCTGTATTCACCTGTATAAAAGTTTATAAAACATCTCATTGGTTCATGCAATATGAAATACAGCAGAGTGTTATTTAATCAATGATGTACTTACGGCACAGAGCTGGTCACTGTCTCTCTGAAGGCCACTTTAGGTTTCCCCATCACACATGGACAGTTATACTCCCTTTCCATTCTCTACAACACAAATCAAGCCTATTCATTAACCTCTCCTCACACCATCTTATTTCACTTCAATCCAATAGTCCACAAGTGACTAATTGTCCCATTTGTTAGCTTCAACTGTTGGGTTTGCTCACATGAGCAGGGTGGCACTGCAGATGTCTATAGATTATACAGTGCTGCAAAAGAAATCTGGCTTAATGTTATGCATTAGGTTTTACATCAGGGGGCCGGATCTAAAAACATTCGGTGCAGACAACCGGCAGAGAAATTTAAGCAGGATTTCAACAGGAGAAAAATTCTCACTTGACCGGCTTTTAAGTTTTCTGTACATTTTCTTCTTTATCAAAGGTTAATCACACACACACACACACACACACACACACAAAACTTGTTCTAATTTTAATCAGAGTTTTAAAAAACAACAACAAATGTGGTACAAATCAAAGAAGAAATCTCGCATTTGACCGTATTGGTTTAATGGCCATCAAGTAAACTTGGTGTAACTGAGTGATAGATTTCCATTTCTAGCATTTGGCAGACTCTGTTATCCAGAGTGACTTACACTCCTCTCATTCATCCAACTGAGCAGTTGAGGGTTAGGGGCCTTGCTCAGGGGCCCATCAGTGGCAGTTTGGTAAGGCTGGTAATTAAACCCAAAGTCTTTTGATTAGTAGTCCAACACCTTAACCACTATGCTACCACCTCCCACATTATATTATTTTATAAATAATTAGTTAAAAATAATTATGAAACTACAAACCTTAATTTTACTTCACGTTAACAATCTATTTCCCAGAACAGTGATTTAAATAGGTAGTTTCCAAAAAATCTAACCACAACAGGCTTTATATAATACATAAACTTTATTAATTCAGAAATAAAAACCTTTTTCATTCACTTTATTTGCTTTTTAATAAATCTAATAAATTAAATATAAAGTTGGATTAATCTTTAATATACCAAAACACATTCCACTGTATGTCACGTTAGACAAAACATTACTATAAACTTTCCTCGTCTTTTCACAGGTAAACAATTTTAGATATGAAAATATAAATATGTAAACACTTCATATTTCAAAAGTCTTTTTGTTTTTCCTTTCCTCGTGTTTTTGACAAACTCCCAGTGGTTTTCTCAGTCCCCAAACGCTGCATGTGAATTAGCCACACCCACTTATTTACATGCCATTGTTTACACAGAATTTATAAAATTCGATTACGGTTAAAAATTCATTCCGCAGCAATGATAAATATTCCGTCATAAACGCCCAGCCATAACTCAAAAAAATAGTTTTAGTCCGTCTTGTCAAAAATGTTATTTAGTAAATGCAGTGCAATACCTGAGAGTAGATCTCCAGATGCAACTCTCCCATGCCTGAGATAATGGTTTCCTTACTCTCTGTGTCAAAATGCACCCTGAAGGTGGGGTCCTCTCTGGTGAAGCGGTTGATGCCTTTGGAGAACTTGTCCGTGTCGTTCTAAAGGGAGCCGAGGACATAGCGTATCAGTGGCTATAAGTGCTGCAGGGTTTATTTTGATTTTTTATACGTCCAAATGCAACACTTACTTTATTGACTGGTTTTATAGACATGGAGATGACCGCCTCGGGGACATGGATAGACTCCTGCTCAACACACAAAGTCAACTCAGGTGCGTTCTACATACATTTAAACAAGTACATAGAATGCAGAGACATTCGGTATGCGCCAAAGAAGGCTACGATTTTAGCTAATAAGTGCCAGGACTTGTAAAGGAATTAGCTCTGCTTGGATTTAGATAACAACAATGACATTTTTATATACTTCATATACTATAGCTGTGTTTAGCTAGTGTGTAAACGTCCTACTCGCAAGATCTTGTATATTTACTGTAGTTGAGTGCATGACATTAATGCTGCACATAGAATTGTGGCTTACAAAATAATTATATAGTCATATACTATGATAAAGTCATCGGACTGTTTTGGTACTGCTGGTATTGACAAGCACAATTAAATCTGGTCAGAAAAAACTTTCTTTAGCTACAACCCTGAATACAAGATGAACAATTCATATTACTATATAAACCTGTGGTATGTATGTATGTATGTATGTATGTATGTATGTACCTTTCCCCACTCACCATCGTTTTAAATATAGTTAAATCTATTTAAGGGTACCTAAATACTTAATGTAAAATTCTATTTATTTATTACATAATTTAACAAACCATAGAGAGGTTGGCGCTTGTGCGGGCTGTAAAGGTGTCTCCGCTGGCACAGTCAATCCCGAAAAGCGCACAGATGTCACCTGCATACACTTCTTCCACATCCTTTAAATAATACAAATGAAAAACATACACAACTTTCTTTTATTCTCTTCTACATTCATTTAAATTGTGAAAAGTTGTCAGACGATTTTTAAAAAAATCTCTGACATTTAACACACACACACACACACTCACCTCCATCTGGTCTGCGTGGAGACGCACCAGCCTTTGCACACGCACCCGTTTGGTCGTGCGAGTGTTGTAAATGTATTCGGCCTTTTTTAGACAGCCTTGATACACACGCACATAGGTCAGCTGACCAAAGCGCCCAGCCTGTGTTCACACACACAAAAATCAGAATCTGGGACAAAACATCACAAAACTACATGTTGGCTATTCTACATAGAAGATAACAACTGTCCCTAATAAGGACTATAATTATATACAAAGTCTACAAACCAACACATCACCTAATTGTTGGTGGACAATCACAGCATTAATAAAGTCTTACCTCTAGTTTAAAGGCCAAACCCACGAAAGGCTTCGTGGCGTCTCTGGTTGAATCCATCAGGACTTTATTTGTGTTATTCGATTCTCTGCAAAGACATAATTAACAGGTTTGCTTTAAAACTATATTCCCCACAGCAGTTACCTTTAACAAGGATTTACAATACAGCTATAAACGGAAGCTATAACTGTTCGCTTTTCTCTTTGCTCTAAACGCTAGTTCCTCGCATTCTAAGAGTCGTGAAATGGACACAGAAGTAATGAGCTCGGACTCACTCATCGTTGAGGATGGCGTAGTTGTTGACCTCACTGGGGTTCGGCAGGTAATCGAGCACGGCGTCCAGCAGGGGCTGAACTCCTTTATTTTTTAAAGCGCTGCCCACCAGCACCGGAGAGAAGGAGCGCTGTATAGTAGCCCTGCGCACAGCCGCCTGAAAAAAAAAAACACCAACACACACAGTGATTTTAGGTCAGTAAAAATATAACTGTACCTGCGAAACAACAAGTGTGTGTGTGTGTGTGGTGTGTGTGTGTTGGACATCCATATGAGAGGATGTTAATAAGTGACATAGCCTTAGCCAATGTAGACCGTTTTGATTCAGCTATCGAGTACTGTACGCCTGAAACATTCTAAAACACCACTGTTGTCAGGATGAACGTGTGTATTTATTTGATTAAATCTCTAGCAAATGTGGTTATTAGTGTTGCCTGAATGAAAGAGAGTCTATAGTTGATTCAAGAATTCAAAATGAAAAAGCAGTGACTGGAAAGCGAGTGGCGAACCTTAAGGTCACCAACAGTAGGAATGCTTTCTTCCAGAAACATCTCTCCTAGTGTTTCATCAGCATTGGCGACACACTCCACCAGCTCTTGCCTGCGCTCGGCAGCCTCCGCCCGCATCTCGACTGGGATCTCATCAAAGCGAATGTTCTGGCTAAAGAGCAGGACAAAGACGATCAGAAGAGAGATGTAGAGTGTTGTTGTTGGACTCATCTAGCACACTCCAGGAAACCTACCACAGATTATAATATATAATTGAATAAATCATATTTACCCACAAGGACCTTCAAAGTAAATGCTGCGCTCTTCAATGAGGTCAATGATTCCACGCAGGTCTCCTTCCAGCCCGATGGGGATGTTAACAAATGCTGCATTCTGGTTCAGTTTGGTCCTGACAGGAAATGAAAGCATTTCATCATGATGTTTTAACCTACCTTCAAATATTTATGTCTTTAAAGAGTGTGTTAAAGTTACAAAGATTTCTGCTTTGTACCTTTAGAGACTAAAACATTGTGACAACTTAATAAATTATTAAAGGAAGACAAAAATGTTTTATTTATAAAGCATCTATCTACAGCTCAAGGTTGCTTTACATACAAGTACATTAACTTTTACTGTATTTGGCAGATGTCCTGATCCAAAATGACTTACATTTATATAACTTCTCATGGTTTAAGGGCCTTGTTCAGGGGCCCAGCTGTGGTAATGTGATGGTGCTGAGAATCCAACCCACAGTCTTTAGGTTAAACACTGAGCTACCACCATCCACCATGTAGAATAGTACATCAACCCAAACACAATATAAACACATCTACTGTACAACATACAGCGTTATACAAAGTACATATAGAACGGATATGTTTTTAATTGACTTTTTTAAAAGCAGATAAAGATAAAATGGTGCAGAGATTAAGGGGCTCCTTAAGGAGCTGTAAATCTGTCAGCAGTCTAATCCAATAGCATCAAAGATATAGGGGACATAGTTGTCAGTGAAACAAAGACATCTTTTAGTTATGCTGACCTAGTTAGTCTTGCCGAAGTCCATCCTTGCACTCTATACATTATTCATTTAATCAACCCAAACCGTGTGATTACATTGTCACTGAACTGTTTGTTTTCTCTCTCTCCGTCTGTCTCTCTCTCCGTCTGTCTCTCTCTCCGTCTGTCTCTCTCTCCGTCTGTCTGTCTCTCTCTCCGTCTGTCTGTCTCTCTCTCTGTCTGTCTGTCTATCTGTCTCTCTCTGTCTCTCTCTCTCTGTCTCGTCTCTGTCTGTCTCTCTGTCTGTCTGTCTCGGCTCTCTCGTCTCTCTCGTCTCTCTCTCTCTCTCTCCTCTCCTCTGTCTGTCTCTCTCTCTCGTCTGTCTCTCTCTCTCTCTCTCATCCCTGTCTCTCTCCTCTGTCTCTCTCTCTCTCTCTCTGTCTGTCTCTCTCTCTCTCTCTCTCTCTCTCTCCGTCCTGTCTCGTCTCTCTCTCTCTCTGTCTGTCTCTCTCTCTCTCTCTCTGTCTGTCTATCTGTCTCTCTCTCTCTCTGTCTGTCTGTCTCTCTCTCTCTCTGTCTGTCTATCTGTCTCTCTCTCTGTCTGTCTCCTCTCTCTGTCCTGTCTGGTCTGTCTCTCCCTCTCTCTCCCTCTCTCCTGTCTCTCTCTCTCATCTGTCTGTCTCTCTCCTCTCTCTGTCTGTCTCTCTCTCTCTCTCTCTGTCCTGTCTCTCCGTCTCCTCTCTCTCTCTCTCTGTCTGTCTGTCCTCTCTGTCTCGTCTCTCTCTCTCCTCTCTCTGTCTCTCTCTCTCTGTCTGTCTCTCTCTCTCTCTCTCTGTCTCTCTCTGTCTCTCTCTCTCTCTCTCTCTCTCTGTCTCTCTCTGCCTCTGTCTCTCTCTCTCAATCTCTGTCCTGTCTGTCTGTCTGTCTCTGGTCTCTCTCTCTGTCTGTCTCTGTCTCTCTCTCTCCCTCTCTCGCTCCTCTCGTCTGGTCTGTCTCCTCTGTCTCTCTCTCTCTGTCTCTCTCTCTCTCCTGTCTGTCTCTCTCTCTCTCTCTGCATCTCTCGTCTGGCTCTCCTCTCTCTGTCCCTCTCTCTCTTCTCCTCCTCCGTCTCTCTCTCTCTCCTCTCTCCCTGTCTGTGTCTCTCTCTGTCTGTCTCTCTCTCTCTCTCTCTCGTCTCTCTCTCTCTCTGTCTGTCTATCTCTCTCTCTCTCTCTCTGTCTCTGTCTGTCTGTCTCTCTCTGTCTCCTCGTCTCTGTCTGTCTCCTCTGTCCTCTCTCTCTCTCTTCTGTCTCCTCGTCTCTCTCTCATGTCTGTCTCTGTCCTCTCTCTGTCTGTCTGTCTCTCGTCTCTCTGTCGTGTCTCTCTCTCTCTCTCTGTCTGTCTTGTGTCTCTCCCTCTCCCCTCTCTCTCTCTCTCCCCCTGTCTGTCTGTCTGTCCTCTCTTGTCCTTCTAATCTCCCTCATGGTCTCTCTCTCTCTCTCTCTGTCTGTCTCTCTGTCTCTCTCTGTGTGTGTGAGTGTGTGTGTGTCTTGTGTGTGAACCTGACCCCATCTCCACCCCGGACCTGTTGGACCCTTCCCTGTGACCTGCCCCAGCGGATGATACATCACCAGGGTAACCAAGGACGTCCCACTTCGCCATAAAAGATGTTCCAGCTGTTCTTTAAGGACTAATGATTTAAGTTGCTCACACACACACACACAATGTAACCACATAATTCCTGCTACTTGTTTTTCACCCAAATGAGGATGGGTTTCTCTGTTGAGTCTGGTTCCTCTCAAGGTTTCTTCTTCTCCTATCTCATCTAAGGGAGTTTTTTTTCCTTGCCACCGTCGCCCCCCCCGGCTTGCTCATCAGGGACAAACTGATTTCTGTTTCATTTTATCTCATAATTTCTTCGATTGTGTAAAGCTGCTTTGTGACAATCACCATTGTAAAAAGCGCTAAACAAATAAAACTGAATTAAACTGAATTAAGGGATCAGCGGCAGCGTGTGAGATTATGAGTGCACCCAGAATAGCTCCCAGGCTCAAGCTTATTTTGTGTATGGCGGGTGCCACCCTGTGCCACGCCTCTGCCCAGTGGTTAAGGTGTTGGACTGCCAACTGTTAGATTGTGGGTTTGATTCTCAGTACCACCAAGTTGCCACTGCTGGGCCCCTGAGTAAGGCCCTTAACCCCCAAACGCTCAGTTGCATGAATGAGATAAATATGTATCGATACATATTTAAACTACATATTTAAACTGATTTATATTTAAACCCTAAGTGTGTGTCAATCGATTTCCTCTGCCTGTAGTTGTCCTGGACACCCGTCTTAGAAGCAAGCATGGTGTAAAAAAAATAAGGGTACATCCAGTTTTGTATTTGGTGTATTTGTAGCTATTTGTTTAACCTTTTTATATATTATGATATATTGTATTGTAAGCATATATATTGTATCGTGCGGCCCTTGCCAACAGACAGCGCTATTGAGGCATATGATAACCGTGTCTCCTTTTCACCTATTATAAGATGAATGATGCCTTTATCAGCCTCTCAGTCATACAGCTATAGTAACATTATTAGAACCTGCTGCTCACCTCAGCTGCTTCAGTGCTCGGTACGGGTTTGCTCCCATGCGGTCCAGCTTGTTAATAAAGGTAAGAAAGGGCACGTTGTAGCGCTTCATCTGCCTGTTGACCGTCAAGGTCTGACACTGCACGCCACCGACAGCACACAGCACCAGCACAGCCCCGTCCAGAACCCGCAGTGCCCTCTCCACCTCGATGGTGAAGTCAACGTGGCCTGCAGGAATAAAAGAAACATGTCATGCAGCAGATCTACAGATTTTTTTTAGCTGTTAGCCATAATTGGATTTCACATGCTAGCTTGTCTCTACCTGGTGTGTCGATGATGTTGATGTTGTACTGATTCCACATGGTGAACGTGGCTGCTGACTGGATAGTGATTCCGCGCTGCCTCTCCAGCTCCATAGAGTCCATGACAGCACCGACTCCATCTTTGCCCTTGACCTACAGCATGACAAACAAAGTCAATCTGTGTCATACTTTAAATTGTTGTACCTGTCAGCATTAAAGGAGGAGCTGGAAGAAGAAAAAGGACAACAAAAAGGAATTTACTGCTTACTTCATGCATCTCTGCTATTCTGCCAGTATAATAAAGCACACGCTCCGTTAGCGTCGTTTTGCCAGAGTCGATGTGTGCCGAGATACCAATGTTGCGTATCATTTCATTAGGGACGATCGCAGATGAACACGGCCGGCAAATGTTCATCAGCACCTAAAACACAATGCCGAAGATATGCAGTAGCTTGGAAAAGAAGATTATTTAAAAATAAATTATTTGCTAAGGACGCAAAACAAATTAGCGCACCAATGAATCTTTTCCCATGAATAAGATGCTCTTTGGGAACTTTAATAGGCCATTAACTATAAACATTTAGGGTTATAGAACATTCATACATTATATATAGGGTGTGTTATAAATTTCCATACACAGGAAAAAAAATATACGTCCAAAAATAAAAATCATTTTTCCAGATCTCACCCTAGTTGATTTTAATCTTTGGGAGCATTTGAAAGTCATGATGTATCAGGAAAAGATAAAAAAACATCATCTTAAGTAACGCCATTTCAATCATAACTCCAGATGTCCTTATACGTGTTCTTCAGCATTGAAGGAACCACTTCCAAATTTTATTTAAAACAATGGCAGTCATGTAGAGCATATTATGTACATTTTTTATTTTACAAGGTTCATTTTTTTTTATCTTTCCTATGTATGGTAACTTATGGGACACCCTGTATAATAACCCTGTCATGTCTCATTCTATTTGCATGAGAGGACAGGTTAGTTAATGACATAATAATCGATGTAAACAATGTGATCACTGAATTTAGCTATAACGTTCAAATAGTGTTCTATACCACATCTGGAGGAAATATCTGCATCACTAAAGGACTGATGGATTAAAAGTGATTTTATGTGATGAAATCTAATAGCTTGTGATCTTTAGCCATAGGAGCTCTAGTTAATCATTAAATAACATGGAAAAGCATTTTTCACCAAATTTGTCCTAGCTGACAAGGGCTTTTTCTTTATATAATACTATCTAACTACAAAGCAACTAGTCACATGATCAGAGACAGGCCAAGTCTGAACACATGTAAATGCTGACTGTTGTAAAGTTATATATCTGTATATATATACAGTTTATACAGTAGAACACTACAGCTAGTCTAAACTAGTCTATTTAAAAGCATCTAAGTTAAATCAGCACATACCTGCTTTACTTTCACATTAGCTGGATTCAGGAGATTTAGGCGATTTAGAGCGAGACCTGCTTTTAATAGCCGCATTTTAAGTGTTTTAAGTATTTCGGGCGAGTTTGTGAGTCTGAAGCTGTAAAGTTCCTGCAAATAAACCGGAGAGATGTCAGGCTGAAAGTCACGCCGGCTGAGCAGCAGAAAGCCGACTTCCGGAAACGAAGCACGCAATTGGTTGAACACGAGCGGTCTCATTTGCACAGCGCCACACAGTGGTACGGAGGATGAGCGCAATAAACGCTCACTTAATGTACAAATAATAGTCAACCAGACAATAGTAAAATAAACGACTTATTTTACCTAATGCGCCTTTAAGAGCATTCTGTGCCAGGAGGAAAAACAGGTTTAGTTAATAGATTACTTTCAGATTACATTCAATTCACACATTCTGTGTTTTACGCAAAAAATAATGCTTTTATGATTCGTCTCTATGAATTTATTACACGCAAAATAATAACACACTGCACTGCATTTTATATTGCACAAGCTTAATAAGTAGGATAATTTACCTGCCATTTAACTTATGGTGTGTGTGGCAGGTTTGATAAATAGGCTAAGAACCACAAAACATTTTACAAACTGGAGATCAATTGAGAAAGGGACAAAAAAATTATCCCCAGCATATCTTAATGAGATCTAGATGAGATTTAACACCAAAAGACAGCTAAATAGGCAATAGGGTAAGGTGTTGGACTGCTAATCAGAAGACTGTAGGTTTGATTCCCGACACCACCAAGTTGCCACTGTTGGGCCCCTGAGCAAGGCCCATATACCCCAATTGCTCAGTTGTATAAAAGAGATCGTCTTCAACCAGCCAAACTCCAATCCTCAAACTAAAATAACTTTACCCTTTTCTACAGTTTTTAACAATTAACTAAAATGTGTAGTTTAAAGTTACTTTACCTCGATGCACTTGTCAGTTTAGTAACAAAACAATGCATTGCATTTTACATTGTATAAACTACATAAATACATACTGTACATACATTGCATAGACGTGTTCAGACAGCAGATGGCGCTATAGCACCATTTAGAGCGTGCATACACATCAAATAAAAGTATAACGCGGCTTAATCTGGCCCCTACCACAAATACATTTTTTGATACTTTTCCTTTTAACATACTCTGTATAATTTCTTTAAAAAGTAAAATCTTTTAGAAAATACTTTTAAAACATCTGTCTATCTGTCCTGTATAGATAATCAGAAATGCTTTCCACACAATGAATTTCTTACTTTATTTCCTCAAAGGTGAATTCATAGATGTTATGTCACCCATCCATCTATCATCAGAGTCAGAATCATCTAACTAACTTGTCTATACCCGCTTTATTTCTAATCAGGGTCACAGGGTTCTGCTGGAGTTTATTCCAGCTGTCACTGGGTGAAAGGCAGGGGTCACCCTGGACAGATTACCAGTCCATCACAGGGACACATACAGACAAACAACCACCCACTAACACACACACTCACACTCGCTCCCATGGACTATTTAGAATCACCAATCAGTCTAATATACATGTTTCTGGATTGTGAAAGAAAAACCAGAGTAATTATTAAGTAATAGTTAAACATTTATTAGTTTAATGACCTCATAACACCTGCTGTTGTTCTAACAGAGTCCTGCTTTTGTTCTGTTTTGTGAACTGTGACATAAAAACATTCTTAGTTTTACTCTAATTAAGTCTTTTCTACCATTACTCTAATTACTGGTGCAGTGCATGTTAAAAGCCTGTCAATGTGTAATACTCAAAAAAACCCATCCTATCCAAATCAGGGGGCTTTAATTTTCCCAGGACGTCAGACGATCGCTCGGTAATCCTATTATCTTTCAATTAAAGTCTACGTGTAAACAAAGAGGCACTGATAAACAAACTCTCGCAAGCGCCGGTCCGGTTTGAGGATCAAGTATCAGCATCAGTACCTGTCTAAGATTTAATAGGAAAATATCATTATTTTTAGAATGTATAAAAAAGTACGAGTATAAATATAAACTTAACCCTTGTATTGTTTTTCCATGAACCCCACAACTCCTGTAGTACTGATTTAACTGTTTAATTAAATATCACTTTCAAACTATCACCTAAGTCATGTTTATTTTCAACAATTACATAAAAATAAAGTCATAACTATATTATTAACACTTAACTAAATAACAAAGGAAACAAGAGGAAGGTTCAGGTGACCTTGTTGAGGAAATGACATCAGATTTACTGTATTAGGCTTCTTTTCATAAGTAGCATCACTGGTCTACAAATCATGACAAAAAGTGCAATAAAATAAAAATGCTTAAAAAGAATGTTTATAGTTGTTTATGAATGTTGTTTAATTGAATGTTTTGTTGGTAGTTGCTTTAACTGTACATTTTGTAAATTTATTTTGTTATCTGTTTCTCGTCTCGTCTGTGATGATCAAAATATTCCAGCTGAACATTCATCGTATCCAGGTGAAAAATAAAACTAAGCAAATTATTTATCGAAAAATTATTTATCTGAAATATTCTTATTTTTATAGTAAGAATTAAAAACCTTTTTTAAACAAAATACCATGAAATGGTGAGAAAAACTACACAGAATGTTATTAATGTTTTAACACAAACATGAAACGATTCTCACTGCTGCTGCTTTTACATCTTCTTCTTTAACCAAAAGCCTAAAAAAAACAAAAAAAGGGAGAAAGCTGTAGTTACACGTATTATACATAATAACATAATTACACTGCATTGAACAATAAGTTATTTGGATGTGCAATTTGTACTGATGCTATAACATGTCTGTTTGCATGTATTAACCTTGTCATAGAACCAGTCATGCCACAGGAACTGCTCAAAAGTCGGGCGTTTTTCGATATCTCCTTGTAGACACCAGTTTATCAGACTGTTGCAGGCTGTGTGTGTGTGCAGTGAAGCAGTTGGTTAAAGCCAAACAAAACATTGTGTTAATTATCGAAAATAATCGGAAAGTTAAGAAAAAAACTGATTTTAATTATTCCAATCATTTCTAAACAAAAACATTCACTTTTGTTTACAGAACAAGAAAACTCACTGAACTCACGTTCAGACAGACCGTTGATGACCAACGGGAAACGGTAACATAGTGGAATTTCTCCACATGTCATGGTATAAAGGAGAACACCAAGATCCCAAATGGTAGCAGGTTCTGGCCAGATTTCTTTAACTATCCACTGAGTTGGGAGGGAAATTATATGACCTGAATGAAAAACAGATAAAGATTATTACCAGCAAGATTATGAAGTATGTGGTGTTCCACCACTGATGTAATCCAAAAATCCCTGAAAAATCCCTAAGTAACCTCCGAATGCCTTATAGGGTCTGTCGTCCAGTAGGAAGGCGTTTCCAAAATTGATCAGCTTCAGTTCCAGGGTCTCAGGATTCAGGAGAATGTTTTTTTCCTGAATGTCTCGATGGAGAACACCATTGTCCCGGCAGTGAAGTGCAGCCCAAACGACTCTACAGATAATAATTCGAGACAGTTCTTCTGATATTCTGCCTTGTAGGCACTCACGGAACTTGTGGAGGGGGACGAATTTATGGAGTCGCTCCATAATCAAGAGAAAACCCCTGGGTGTCTCAAACCATTCCAAGAGTTTTACTACATATGGACTGCGACGTGGTTTGGACATACGCTCCATCAGCACTGCCTCTAGAGGGAAACTGCGTAATACACCAGGCTAAAAAAAAGGAGTAAACGGTTATGATTAGCTAGAAATTAGACATTAGGAAAACTGATCAAATGTTATTAATCCAGAAGAGTCATTTAATAATGGTTACAATAAAGGTGATAAACAAGATCAGCTTGATAAACAAAGAAAACATTTTGACTAACATTTGTCCCTTTTACCACTCGCTAAGAGGGACAAATTTGCACTTTACTAAGTTGCCTTTTATCCATCATCTGTTTTGGTACTGAAAAAAGGTTTATTTTAGATTTTAAAAAAATATTTACGTACAAGGGTAAAATATTCTGCAGTGTCCTTTAACAGGTATTTAATGGCCACCTGTAAAACAGAAATAGATAATATGCTTTATTGCTCGCATTAAAAAATATGCATTAAAAAATATCCAAAAATTTCGAGACATGCCGATGAGACGTGCAGCTTTGTGATGCCATCTGTTGACATATCTCGAAACTTTTCGATATTCCTAATATTTGAATAGTTACTTATACCATTAGTGTTTAACACTAGTGTAAATAATGAAGGTTTAAACAGATGTAAGCGCAGAAAATGTTCTAATTGTACCAAAAAAATAAATAAAATAAGTAAGCAGAAATTACACAAAAAAAAACTGGAAACAAAAACTATAAATAACAGAGAATTAACAGAATGCAAAGCATAGAGACCACAAATAACATCGACTTAAGCAAGATAAAGAACCGGAGAAACAGAATGTCATGAATGTGGACACTACACCATCACTTCACCAGAGGACAACCACACTTATGTGCCAGTAACTTTTCTTCTATTATGTCTTTGTTTTTCTAACCATTTGCCTGTTGTTTGGGTCCTGCCTTGTCTCCATCCCAGTCCTGAAATTAGATCTGTTGCTAATATTCAGGTATTTAAAACCCTATGCGTCACATATGGAGGTTAAAAAAATGTAAGCGGAAAATAGAACTTAGAAAAAAGGTTTAAGAAGAAAAGGATAGAAAATTGTTCCTCTGTAGTTTGGAGCCTCAACAAAGGAGAAGTATGACAATGTAAGTGAGCCCAAAACTTCTATAGCTCCCCCAGGCCAACCCACTATAATACCTTGCCTTCTATAACCAAAAATCCACTAATCTATTATATAAGGCAGAACTATACATTAACTTTGTTTTTTTTTTGCACACAGCACTGGTGCTACAGAGGTTGGACGTTTTGTAACACAAGCCAAACAAGTATAAAATATTATCGTTATCATGTCTAAAAACAAACACAAGTAATGGAGTTAATGAAGAGAACAAAAGATAAAACCATCACAAAAGTTGTTTTGTTTAATTCCCTTCTTTTCCAACTCAACCAGTAGAACAGATCTGTGGGTAGACACATCACTAATCAAAACTCAGGGCTGTATCTATATTATTTGCAGGGTTCCTACATCCTTTCAGGGCACCTAACAACTAGGGTAAATAAATGTTGACAGACATGTATTGTATGTACTTTTTCACATTTAAAATTATTGTTATAAAATAAAACTCCTGTTTAAGAATCAGTCACCAAATATGGAAACTAAAGTTTGTAAACTTTGTCAATATTACTTTAGTTTAAAGCCTCTTTAAGCATCTAACTGGGTCTCCCTGTGGGTCTCCCTGTGGGTCTCCCTGTGGGTAAGCGTTCTGATCTACACAGATGCTAAGAGGTTTAATACTGTTTAAACGTAGGGTAAATGTCCAACGTGTCAAATGGTGACAGTTAAAGGAAAAGTGGTAGCCTTATGGTGTTGGACTGCAAAGGTCGGGGTTTGATTCTTAGCACCACCAAGGCTCCACTGCTTATATATCTAGTTAATGATATATCGAGAGTAATTAATATATCAGTAGTATGTGAATTACAGTACGTGAAAAGTTCCTGTATGATCTACTACTTCCACTCGGATCTTAAAGTACATATACGATGGACACTTTACATGTACAGGCTGTAAGAGAGACGACTTGCCAAATACAGTAATGGCGGAGATCTGCAAAGCGGCACTTTTAAAGTGAGTTTATTATCATTAAATACATCAAAACAAAACATTGTTCCTTGTTGTTACATTGTACTTGTTTAACATTATCCAAGTTAAACATCTTACGTTAAATTTGTGCTATCGTAATGATGTGCGGTGGATGTAGTTCCGAGTTTCATTCATACTACGAATAATTTGACTATATATATAACACACTTCATGAACAAGACGTTTTAACTGAAAGAACATACTTACTTAAATGTAGTATGTACTTAAGTAGTATGTGTTGTTGGATGCAGCAGGTGTGGTTGCTCTCTGGTGTGTCACATATTTCCAACAACAAGCCAATATAATATAGTGTTTAATAGTAGTTTTCCTGTTATTTACCTCTTTCCCATTGGACTTCCGGACCCCTGTATATACCGGACCAGGACACTGTCCATCCAGCTGCGTTTCAAGAGTGTAGCGTTTCAAAAACTCTGTAAACAAAACAGAACTGCTAATAATCTTCTTCTTCTCCTTTCGGCTGTTCCCTTTTAGAGGTCTCCACCTAACCCTACTCTCTACATTCTCTTTATTCACACCCACTAACTTCATGTCCTCGTTTATCGCATCCATATACCTCCTCTTTGGTCTTCCTCCTTACCTTCTGTCTGCCTCCTACCAATATATTCACTATCCCTCCTCTGTACATGTCCAAACCACCTTAATCTGGCTTCCCTGACTTTCTCCCCCCCCAAACATCTAACATGAGTCGTCCCCCTGATAAACTTTCAAGGAAAAAACCTCAAACATCCTCAGCTCTGCTACTTTTAGCTCTGTCACCTGTCTCGTCCTCAGCACCACTGTCTCTAAACCATACATCATAGCTGGTCTCACCACTGTCTCTAAACCCTACATCATAGCTGCTCTCACCACTGTCTCTGCTCTCATAACCATGTCTCACATATATCATAGCTGCTCTCACCACTGTCTCTAAACCATACAGCTCTCTCACCACTGTCTACCATACATCATAGCTCTCAAAAACTGCTCTAAAACACCACCACTGTCTCTAAACGTGCTCTCAAACCATACACCTGTCTATAAACACATTATAGCTGCTCTCACTGTCTCTAAACACATCACTGTCTCACCACTGTCCCTCTACCATACATCATAGCTGCTCTCACCACTGTCTCTAAACCACTGCTCTCTAAACCATACATTAGCCATAGCTGCTCTCTCACCATGTCTGTCTAACCATACATCATAGTCTCTAACTGTCTCTAAAACCATACATCCATAGCTGTCTCACCACTGTCTCTCTAAACCATACATCATAGCTGCTCTCACCACTGTCTCTAAACCATCATAGCTGCTGTCTCAACCACTCTCTCTCTAAACCATACATCATAGCTGCTCTCACCACTGTCTCTAACTGTCTCTACCATACATCATAGCTGCTCTCACCACTCTCTAAACCACTCATAGTCTCACCACTAAACCATACATCATAGTCTCTAGTGCTCTCTCAAACCATCACACTGGTCTCTCAACCAAACCATACATCATAGCTGTCTCCACCACTGTCTCTAAACCATACATACATCATAGCTGCTCTCACCACTGTCTCTAAACCATACATCATAAGCTGCTCACCACTCACCACTGTCTCTAAACCATACATCATAGCTCTCTCATGTCCTAGCTACCAATCATAGCTCTCACCACTGTCTCTAAACCACCATACACCATAGCTGCTCTCACCACTGTCTCTAAACCATACATCATAGTCTCACCACTGCTCTAAACCTCTCACACTGTCTCTAAACCAACTACATCACATAGCTGCTCTCACCACTGTCTCTAACCAATACATCATAGCTGTCTCTGTCTCGAACCACTGTCTCTAAACCATACATGTAGCTCTCACCACTGTCTCTATAACCATACATACATCATAGCTGCTCTCTAAACCACCACTGTCTCTAAAACCATACATCATAGCTGCTCTCACCACTGTCTCTAAACCATACATCATAGCTGTCTCACCACTGTCTCTAAACCATACATACATCTCTCAACACGCTCTCTACAACCTGTCTCTAAAAACCATACATCATAGCTGTCTCACCACTGTCTCTAAACATGCATCCATACATCATAGCTGTCTCACCACTGTCTCTAAACCATACATATAGCTGCTCTCACCACTGTCTCTAAACCATAAAACCACCACTCATAGCTGCTCTCACCACTGTCTCTAACTACATCATAGTCTCTAAAACACCATACATGTCTCTAAACCATACATCATAGCTGCTCTCACCACTGTCTCTAAAACCATACATCATACTGTTCATCATAGTGCTCTAAACCATACATAAACCATAGCTGCTCTCACCACTGTCTCTAAACCATACATCATAGCTGCTCTCTCACCAACTGTCTCTAAACCATACATCATAGCTGTCTCACCACTGTCTCTAAACCATACCATCATAGCTGCTCTCAAACATACATCATAGCTCTCTGTTCTAAACCATACATCATACCACGCTGCTCTCACCACTGTCTCTAAACACCATACTCTCTAAACCATACATCATAGCTCTCTCACCACGCTCTCACCATAAACCAGCTGTCTCACCACTGTCTCTAAACCATACATCATAGCTGCTCTCACCACTGTCTCTAAATACCATAGCACCACTGTCTCTAAAACCATACATCATAGCTGCTCTCACCACTGTCTCTAAACCATACATCATAGCTCTCACCACTGCTCTCATACATCATAGTCTCTAAACCATTGACATATAGTCTCACCACTGCTCTCACCACTCATAGCTCTCTAAACCATACATCATAGCTGCTCTCACCACTGTCTCTAAACCATACATCATAGCTGTCTCACCACGTCTCTAAAATATAGCTGTCTCACCACTGTCTCTAAACCATACATCATAGCATAGCTGCTCTCACCACTGTCTCTAAACCATACATCAATGTTCACCAACGTACACCTTTCCCTTAATTCTAGCTGAAGAAACTGCTAATAATAATAATTATAATAACTACAACAGCAACTGGATATTTCTGAGGAAAATGTGAGCGGTGTTGATTAGAATAAATTAATGTAGTACATTTTTAAGCATTATAAAAAAAATTACATAATTTCATCTCTTCTTCTGCTGCTATCAGATTTTTTTAAGAATAACCATCAGTGTGGTAGCCTGTTAATGTTTGGCCTTTTTTTTACTGTTCATGTTTGCTGCAAAAGTGTGTATCCTAAAAATATCGTTCCGAGATGCAGCTCTGGGA
Source organism: Bagarius yarrelli (assembly GCA_005784505.1). NCBI lineage: Eukaryota > Metazoa > Chordata > Actinopteri > Siluriformes > Sisoridae > Bagarius > Bagarius yarrelli. Next base: position 1,768,385 of record VCAZ01000076.1, on the reverse strand, counting down.
TACGTACAGCCATTAACAGTCCAGAATGTCTGTAATACGAAAGGTGAGACTTTGGACAAACCTTTCATGCCCAACCAACGAGTGTTTGTTTTCTGTCTCCTTCCATGTCCATTTACTTTCTTCACGCTTTTCTGTTCTGTCTTTGTTTTCAGCTGGATTTCAGCAGATGTTTTCCTTCTTGCTGAATTCTGCTTGTGTGATCTTAATGAGTGACAGCAGGAGGATTCTGATTGGCTCTCCGTTAACAGATCATCTAATAAAGAAAATATTTATTCATTTCACTATACTGACGCTGATTTGATTCTCACTGAATTGGATTTAGAAGCCTTAGTTAAAAAAAAAATTAAATATTTTGTACATGTTTTTGGTAAAAAAAAAGTTATTAAAGGTGTATTTAATATAAAAGGTGGGCCTTTGGACAAACCTTTTTTCTGTGGGTTTGTTCTCCTCGTTTGTTCTGGCCTCTTCATCAGCAGGTGACCAGATTCCTCATGTAGAAGATCCATTGCTTTGTTTGCCTCTGATTCTAAATATTTTCTATAAACTTCATTTTGTGCACTTTAGATACTGGTACCATTTACTGTTCTACACTGAATGATGGGAGGTTTTGGTACAAAATCCTTAACTCTAATCATTTTTTAATGAAATTAATATTAAATATTGTTACATAATATTAAAAAACGTTTTTTTCTGGATCATAAAAATTCCGTTTCAACACGGTTTTCGCAGCTAAATACAACATAGAAATTAACTACCTGCTCACAGCGCCGCTCAGTGGACGCGGTGACACTGTTAAGAAACAGTTGACGTGTAGGTGACAGTCGGGTGACGTCACAGCGCTCTGCTGCCGGGCAACAAGCTTTAGCTTTTTTTTCCTTTTTTTTCCCCCGTTTGTATGGTAGAGAGAGAGAGAGAGAGAGAGAGAGAGAGAGAGAGAGGTGAGAGAGAGAGAGGAGGAGAGAGAGAGAGAGGAGGGCGAGAGAGAGAGAGAGAGAGAATGAGTGGCGGAGAGAGAGAGAGAGAGAGAGAGAGAGAATATTCACGGTGTGAGAGATAATCCAAAATTCTATATATCTATCTAATTCTATTCTTATATATATATATATATATTATATATATATATATATATACTATATATGTATATATATATATATATCCCATTTAGAAAGACATTATAATATGTATAATAAGTATCTGTACAGTAGATCAAACATCTATAACTAAGTATTATTTTTACAATTGTTTTTAATTTCACACTGAAACATATACTTGTGTACTTGACTTCCATTTGTTTATTATCAGGTTCATAATAATATCAGGTTTTATTTTAAAAACATGTATGAAAGACTACCATTTAAATAGAAACATGATTTGGTTGATCATCAATGTCATGATCTTTCAATAGGAGTGTTATCCTAATAACAAACTCTACACACACACACACACACACGGGCCATTACTAATGTTAAGGCTTGTCTATTGTAACTGCACTGTAAAATTCATGTAAAAGTCAGTCACAGAAACTGTTGATTTCCACTTCATTTACTGTATCTCACACAACCCAAATATCTACTACAGCCTCTTACAGGTAGAAAAGAATCCGATCATCGACGTGGCTACAGTAAGTTCACAGAAACTTTATTATGAAGCAGTTAAAGTTCCTCCTTAACATCACTGCTGGTTTGTATTTTTCAGTTAAAGTTCAGATGCTTCTGCTTGTTCTTGGTGTTACAAGCGTGATTACACTTTCTGTAACAGGTGTTTTTTGTTATATTTATGATCTTTTAATTTCCTGAATATTATATTTATGCCATAATTAATTCTACGTATACCTTAATGACATTAATATTAAATTTTGTTTTGATTAAATGTGTGTGTTGTGACTATAAAGCTGTTTATAAGTGTGTTGGCCTGTGCTGCTTTAAATGCTGGACTGTAACTGTAAACAAATACAGAAAAGCTAGAAGAACACAATCCCTGTTGTCTATCCGACTAGTGCTGCTTTGTACTTTTGTATTCAAATTAAAAGTCACAAGTAGGAGACACAATAACAGGCTCATGCAGACACTTCCTGTTTTTTTTTTTTTGTTTTTTTTTAATTTTTTATTAAAATGCTTAGGATATTTTATTAACTGCACGGGCGCAATTAACTGCCACCCTTTTGGACTGTTAACAGTAAAAGACTGTCTGACACAATTCAACAAAACAACCCGATAATGAAATAATGACAAACAATTGTATAAAAATTGTAGTTTCATGAGTAGATTTTTACAAGAGGTAAAAGTAAACCTGTCCAACACAGATGGCCAGTACAGTCAGTCAGTTACACACAATTATACGACTCTTATTTGAATAAAATCACTAAAATACGAAAGAATCATGTCTAACTTACCGTGTCTCACTGTGCAAAGTTTGGGCCGTGCACGAAAACCACTGAATCCTTACAGGTTTATGCCGTTTCATAAAATAATTCAACTTTACAGGTAACATTTATGTAAAAACAGACAGAATAAATGCACAAAGGTGCACTTAAAGAACCCCAGAGCATTAAAACCACAGGCATGAAAACTCATCAGGGAGATGTTGGCTACCAGAGTTTTATTTCAGTTTGTGAAGTTTTTACTGCTTCTTCCTGCTGGAGCCTTGAATGTTCAGCTGAGAAATGTGGGTTTTTTTCTCCTTTTCTGCTGGTTGTGCTTTTTTATCTCTGGAGAAAGAAACAGAATCTTTAATTATTCATCTTCAATCCAAAAAGTAGGACAGAGTTTCCCATGTCCCAATTAACACCATCTTAATCACTGAAAAATATAATAATGAGACTCTTTTAGTCTGCTTTTTTTTTTTTAAGTAATTTTACACCACAGAAATTGTTTCTCAATCCAAGGGTGATCGATTATTATTTTTTACAGTCATTTATATTAATGCGCTTGTTCTTTTTTTTTGTCTATAGACACATACATACATACATACAAAGAATCTTGTATAGCAAATAGATCAAAAGCAGAAAACACTTCTCAATCAAACAGGGACATTTTCTGTGAGGACACATTAATATATAGCTGTAAGTTTATGGGAATGTTTCCAGAGTCTATAATGTCCCACTATAAGGTTTTATTTATGTCTTTTTAACTGTAAGAAGAAGAAAAAGAGTGAACGATTGATTTAAATTGTTGCAGTTAAATTAAAGAAGAATAAAACACGTCAGAAGGTGTTGTTAAAGGAAATTAGTGTGATAAGCACACACACACACACACACACACTTAAAATGTGTGAAAGCATGGTAAGATATGTGAACCTGTGTGCTTGTTCAGAGCCGGTGATGGCTGCTCGCTGATTCGCTCTGGTTCTTGGGGCTTCCAGACAGGACAGCTGTGCAGCTGGCTGAAAGTCAGACACCTTCTGCTGCCACTCCTCATCGAAGGCCTGCGCTTCAGCTACAAGGTACAAAAGATCAGGGTCAGAGATCAGTGTGGATTATGGGATGTAGACAGATGAGTTTAGGGTATAGATAATATTTTGGACAATTGGTAGATTAGCAGGTAGCTACTCAGTAAAAGCTAATTTAACTTCTTACTCTCATCCATGTTCTGAAAGTCCTGGTTAAACTCTCTTTCTCCAGTCTTTTTGTTCTGTTTCTTCTCAATGACGTGTCCCCTGTCACTGATGTGATGACCAATTGACATCTTCTCCAGTCCACTCTCAGTGTCTCTTAGAGTCCTTCTTGTTTCCTTAATCTGTGCACAAGTACACACACGCATACATTATATAAACATGTGTACAATTTACTGTGCAGATTTAACAGCCTAGAATTAAAAAAAAATGTAAAACTATTTGAATATTTTGCCCTCTGGTATTCATACTTACCCCTCCGGGGGCACGGCGAGTTTGGGTGGAGGCCTGGAAGACTTTGGCTGGCTCGTCTCCTACTTTAGAGTAGGTCATGACTGTAGAGGAGCTAAATGCGTGTGTGTTGGAGTCTGACTGCAAGTTTTCCTAAGACAAAGTTTAGAGAACAATCTAGGTAACACAAGACAAATAAGACAGACAGAACGATGGAGGGTCTTAGTGTGGGCACTCACAAAGTTTCGGTGCATTTCCTCCATTCGGCTCCTCATGCCTGTCATCATGTTGTCCATCATGCCAAAAGGGTTCCTGAAGAAATCTGTATCCTAGAGAGAGACACAGAGGAAACCTTGTGTCACACTTTTCATTAATGGCATTTGGCAGGCTTATTCAGGGTGACTTAGATTTTCTTTATTTATCTTAGCAGTTGAGGGTTCTTAGGGGGCCCAGCAGTGGCATGCTGGTGGTGCTGGGAATCTTCAGATAATACATTTATACGCAGTAATATAACGCGGTAATGATAACCAGTCAATTATCCTTTTTCTTCACATTAAAACCATCCTGCCAATTTATCATCCACAGCATCAGGAGGATTCTACCATTTTTAACTACTCGGGCCACTCAGTTGCTTGTTTAGTGTCTTGTAATTTCTAAACTAGACTACTACAACTCGTTCCTGGCAGGTCTTCCTCTAAGTGCAACTCGTCCTCTGCAGATGATTCAGGATGCAGCTACACGCGTTGTTTTCAACCTACCAAAGTTTTCACACACTCCACTGCTGCGTTCCCTTCACTGGCTACCAGTAACTGCACACATCAGATTCAAAACACTGATGCTTGCCTACAAAGCAAAAACAGAGAAGCGTCCTTCTACCTCCAAGCACTCATTACTCCTCACATTGCCATCGTTCTGTCTGTCTCATTTGCTATCAGATTCATAAGTACGACTTGTCTCACTATTCCCAAGAACAAGAAATATGTGCCTCTAGACTTTCCTCTGTTCTGGCCTTAAGATTGTGGAAAGAAACTTCCCATCAATGTCGGAGTCACTGACTGAGACATTTCAAGATCCAACTCTTTCAAAAAAAAAAAAGTATGCTGCTTTGTGTTTTTGTGGTTGTTACACGTTGATTTGTGAACTACTGTACCAGTATTAAGCTGTTCAATAATTTTGTACGTCGCTCTAGACAACAGCGTCTGCTAAATGCGGTAAATGTAAATATATAAAGCACACATTTAAAGCACGCATACACAACAATACAACTTCCTGGATCTTGGTCAGTGGCAGCTATTCTGACCCACTTCTATACATCACCACTTGTGTATCAGTGCACTACTGATGTCTATCCTTGGAACATTTTTAGCCTTTTAACCGTGTGATCATCAAAGCATTCCATCCACCGGCGTGTGGAGGGATTTAAAGGTTAGGGGCTTTAGATTATGCACTGCGGTGGCTAACAGCCCTTGTGGTGTTAATGTGCACTTTAAAGAATAGTATGCAGGTTTTTGCCTGAGCCACGTAGGGCACTCTACTGTACATCTGCTGCCAGATAAACAGCTGGCATAGCATTTTTTTGGCTTTTAAATACAAGTAGTTGGTAGGTATTCAAAACTTAAAATATAGAAACAAATGTTTTGTGGTTTTACACAATATAAAAACATTAATAAAATATATGTTGTTAATGTGAAACTAAAAACATACCACATAATTACATCACACGGCCACATCCTAATGATTCTAATGAATTTAATCTTTTCGATCTTGAAATTGGGAACTGACTGAATAACTAACACAGGCCAAGCATGGAAATAACATGTTTATAGAATAGACACATTGCAACAAGCAACAACTGGACATCAGGACTGCAGAGGCCGGGTTCGAACTGGATTTACCTTTTTGTGACCCCCTCTATTATATATATATATACACACACATATATCTAAAATTATACTTAATAGTTTTAGAAGCTTAATCGAATTGAAGTACATATTTGACAATATGTTGATTTGAAATTTAGGGTTGTCTTACAGTAAATTAATAATAAATACAAATAAAAAAATATGTAAAAATACCCCCCTGAAAGTGTGAGCATAAGCACATGCCTTGAATGCCTATGGATAAATCCCATCCTATTTGTAATTTGTTTAATTGTATGTTACTCAACTGTAGTCTAGAAGCAACCAAATCCGATTTTGCACGTGTCCAGGACATAGTTTCAGCTTTTAAAGATGCTACAGCCGTCTGTGAACAAGGATTCCAAGAGAGCACAACTGTCCTGCCTATTTACAGTGAAGCTGGTCAACTGTGAATAATTGTCTACACACCCAGAGCTGGACAAACATTCTTTTCTTCAGGGATTTCTAGTGTGGGTTAAATTCCCAGCTGCACATTTACATTCACATTTTACATTTGTGTCATTTGGCAGGTGCCCCTATCCACAGCGAGTTACTATTGGGCCCCCGAGCAAGACCCTTAATGCTTAGCTGCTCACTTGAATAAATGAGATAACAGTAAGTTGTTCTGGATAAGGGCAGGGCTCGCATATTGGTAGCCCGACGTCCTGGAGCTATTATGTCCTCCAGTCGGGCTACCAATCCCTGCCTGTCAGGATGTCTTATAGGAAGGAAAAATATATTTTAACGCTTTTATATACTTGTACAAATATAGTTGGGTACATATGTTTTATGTAGTTTTTGGGCATCGGGGCGCCACTATTATGTGGGGTATTAAAATCACATGCTTGCTTTTTACTTTTACGTTCAATCTGCAATTACGCAAACTGTGTATCTGCAGCAGCGGTACTGATTTCACTTGATATTAGTCAGTGACTCTCCGGGTCTGTCCAGCACCATTTTCTTGGACATTGTCCTGTCAGTCATTACTACATTTACATATACATTTCCGGCATTTAGCGGAGACAAGTGAACTAAGAAAATCGCTTATATCTGGAACAAATTGTTAATCGTAGGCAAATATTTATATAAATGATTGTAATTCGATTCATTTATTGTTATTTGTGTTTTAAAAATGTTTTGATTAATGTTTTGTCACGTTACCAATATTCTATTGAAAATAATGCCTTTTATATAAATTCAGGCTATATTCATTTATTTCCCAAAGGGCTACCAGAAATGTGAACTTTTTGCGAGCACTGAAGGGTGTCTGCTAAAGGCCGGAAATGTAGATATAGACTTGTTTTTTTAGTGTAACTTTAACATTAGCATAATCCTAAAATAAGAGCGGTCACTGTGCTATTAATATTAAACAAATCTGAAGATAAGTTTTATCCGTTTACTCATTCAATTTTGAAGCAAGAAACAAGAAGAAACTTGGACATCTGAAAGAGACCTAATGATGTGTAAAGATAAAAATAGCCCTAGTGTTCACAGATAAGAAGGGAGCAGTGTGTGTGTGTGTGTGTGTGTGTGAACAGGTGACTCCATGTGTATATAAGAAGCATGCTGAGTGCTGAGAGCATCACAGACTTTACAAAATTGGTGACTGTCATTGAGGATTATTCTGGCATTTCGTAGCGAAGAGGATCCGTTTTCCTCAATCTAGTTGTGGCCACTCTGCATCAGCTCTTCTGAAAGGTCAGCCCTGCTGTAAAACTATCAACAAGTAGAGGAGTGCTGGGGCTAATCATGCCCCATGGGAGAAGGGCACTTGCCATCTTCTGCTTGCAGCGGTATATTTATAAATCGCTCCTAATTTGTGAGCTGTGTATGTGCCGCTCTGCACAAGATGAGTTCATGGCCAGTTTTCTGCCCTGCCATATCACAGCATCAGGTTTCTCCTCACACCCAGATGCTTTTTGCTGAACAGAGGATGATGAGTCAGAAGTCCCAAAAATAAAGGGTGCTTTCACTTGGGAATCGAGATAAAGAGCGGTTCTGAGAATCTGAACACCTAGAAGCTTTAAATGCGTCTAGTGATGCGAGTGTGATTCACTATGCAGTCCACCCCATCAGACCATACACTCTTTACATGCTGGTGATGTACATGTGTGAAGTAAGAAATCATTATAACAAGTCAACAGGGAATTAAATACAACCTTCCCAATTCTATCTGGAACAGCCTGAATAGTAGAATGTGTCACTTACACGTGTGTGTGTGTGTGTGTGTGTGTGTGTGCTCAATGAAAATCCACCAAAGCATTTCTGATGATATTTGAGAGCACTGGTGCATTCTGTGTGTGAAAGCTGATGACCTGGGATGAGGCCAAGGCATGTGTGTGACAATATTGAGGCTTTATATATGGCAGCAAACACAGAACCTCGAATCTGTTAATCACACACACACACACACACACACACACACACACACACACACACACACACACACACACACACACACACACACACACACCCCACACACACACACACAGGATATAAATGCTAACAAAACATTTATTATTTTTATAAAGCCGTCCTTATAAAAATGTATTGAAAAAAATGATCAGTTTTAATGTGATAAAAAATAACAATAACTAGGATAAAAAAATTATCTGTCTTTTTTTTTTTTAACTCTCTTTGCTAATTCTTCTATGTGTAACAACTCTTCATTAGCTTATGCTGTATGTCAGCCAGAGCCGGGAGACAATGTCAAGAAAATCACTTACATGAAACATCTTACAGAAGGTATTTTTCTATTTTTTTCTTTTTTTCCCATGACTTGTTTAGCCTGCATTAATGTATGTGGTGTGTACAGTGTCTATGGAAAATTCCCATCCTTATACAGCACGTGAGGAGATAATAAGTTGTGAGAGGTATGAATTCTCCTTACTGTAGTCAATAATCATTAGCACGCTTTACAAACTGAGGAAATGAAGGGTTTTTTTTTTTACTGTCATGAAATGACACACACCTTAAATACAAAGTCGATATTTTTTGTTTTTTTATATTTTGCCTTTAGCTAGCTAACACTAATATTGGGTAATGATTATAATGAGATGGTGACTAACAGTGATAAGGGCTAAACCTTCCTAAGGATGGAATTCTAGAACCCCCCCCATTTATTCTTACAGACTCCTGCCTGGCTTTGGACACCAGAATCCCATGGAATATATCTTGTTGATATGTAAGTTAAAAAAGCGCTGCATTACAGCTGCGGCCAGCAGGAAAAAAAAGCATTGTACTAAGTCCAAAACCTTAAACCTTAAGTAAACCTTAAGGGCTACAAATAAGTAAACATTAGGTTTCACACTCAGCCAAACTGGATAACATATTCATTCATTCATCTTCTATACCCGCTTATTCCCTAATTCGGGGTCACAGGGATCCGCTGGAGTCTATCCCAGTCGTCTCTGAAAGGGTTAAAGACAGGGGGGACACCCTGGACAGGTCACCAGTCCATCACTGTCAGCTCAGACTGGTCATTCTTCGTTAAGCAATCAAATCAACAGCATGTTTCAGCCTGCAGACTCTGTTTTCAGCAAATCAGCGGAAAACTAGTTCAACTGGTGCGACACGATGTCGTAGTTAAAATCACAGCGATCGCACTGTTTCCTCTATTCTAATGAGACCATTAAGTAAATCTTTTACCGCGTAGCTCGGATTTCAGTGCTTTTGACTAGAAAACTGGAGACTTTACAGGGTGTATGGTTAGTATATACACACACTGTGTTTATACACTTTACACATGGAGGCACAGAGAAGAAGGTGGAGGGGTTAGAGAAGTTCTATGTTTAGCATCCTGAAGCTGCTTATAGTAAGCCATCTGGCCATGCTGAGAGCTTGGGGTTACACATCGTTCACAAGCAGGACTGAATCCAGTGACTGGCAACCCACTTGTAAACACAAACATTTACTGTTACTGTAGGTATAAACAATTGTCTTTAAAAGGTTGGCAAGGAAAACCTTAATTTTTCCCCTGCGACATTAAGTCACAACACATGCAGACAAAATGTAATACGTCATCTATAGAGCATGGATTAGCACAATATTGCATACTACTTAAGTACGTACTACATTTGAGTAAGTATATACTTTCTTGACGGAAAAAAAGTATGTTTTTACTGTATAGTTAGTATAAAGCAGGGGGTGGGCAATCTCGGTCCTGGACGGTCAGGGTGTCCTGCAGAGTTCAGCTCCAACCCTAATCAAACACACCTGAACCAACTAATAATGATCTTGCTAGGTATCCTTAAAATTTACAGGTAGGTGTGTTGAGGAATCCAGGACCAGGATTGCCCACCTGTAGTATAAAGTATAGTTACGGGTAGTATAAATGAAATTCTGACATACTTTAACCACCACTATGATATTGCAGCATGTGACATAGGACACAACAGCAGCGTGAATTTAAAGATGGATGATGTTGAACTAATGCAAAGAACTATTTTTTTACTGCAAGCTACTCAAAGCACTTGAAGGGTGTCACATCGCTGCTTTCTGCCACTTTAGCGCATGACGGGTCGTCTCTTTGGTGGGTTCATGGGATGGTAAAGTGTTTATTGTATGTATAGGCTACTTCAGGATCCGGGTGGGAAAGTAGCAGATCATTTGAGAACGTTTCACGAACTGTAATTCGCTTACTAATGATAAAGAGATAATACTCGCCTCGCAGACTGGACGTAAGCGATTTCGGATGGACCTTCACATATAAAACACAACGCCGCACTCAAATTAAGACTTCATTAAACTATTAACCATTGACACAAAACAAAACTTTAACATGTTTTTTCTTCCACCAAGTACTCTAAATCGATATCCGGAGGGCAACAATTTTAATCCCAGGATGTAAAAAAGACCACCACCACCTCCTATTTGATAAATGACGAACATAATAGCTTATGCAGTTACATAAAAGTGGTGTAATTCCTCAAGTTCTCCTCAGTTAAATCTTTTTCCTAGAACATCATATTTTTGGAATCTTATACAATGGCAATTTGTTACTTATTCTAAAAAGCAAAAAAACATTTTTCTCTATTATATATAGATATACACACTTTATAGTATTTTTGTTCTTGCTCTTACAGTTACTAAGAAAATGACTTCCATTCGTCCTGTTATGAGAGACAAACTCTGTCAAGCTCTCCTCCATGCATTACACTTTCTGTTAACTTCACCCTATCAAATAATACCGAGTGCAGATAATTACAGGTAAACGGCCTATTTGCCCTGATCATCATTTAAACAAGCACACCAATAAAAATGACCAAAAGTATTTTAAATATTTACACAATTATCTAAAATAAGCAGGCTTTATAATCGTAATAGGAAACAGGAAAACAAGGCAAATACTGTATCTGCCCGCTTTGTGTTAATAAAACACACACATAAAAGGTGTGTTTAGCCTCCACATCAACAGTCCAGTGTGTCGAGTTCCCAGGAGAGTCTTTTGACTGCTTGATTGGGAAAGCGGTGTGTCAGTGGAACAATGTTGTCCAGCGAACTAAAAATACCCTCAGATCTAAACATAGTGCTGCACCAAGACCCCAGTTTCACTCCTCTCTCTCCCCCTCTCTCTCTCTCTCTCCCTCTCTCTCCCTCTCTCTCTCTCTCTCTCTCTCGTTTACAGCTTCCAATAAAGCTTCTAACTACTTTACCAGTAAAGAGGCTCAGGTTACGCCGTGGCACTTTTCCAACATGACCCTGTTCAACTCCCTATGCTGGCATTGTTGTTTCAACTGCTGCCATGTCCAGATGGCACTATGCTAACCGGACACGTGTTCAGGCCCTTTCGCTCATCAGTCAGGACAGAGTGTATGAGAAAGATCTCACTAACCCGACCGTGATTCAGAATATTTGCTATGGGAATTGTGAACATCTGGAGTAAAGCGCATGGCACACAGGACAAGCCACGTGAACGAATGCTGCGGAGTCCTACATGTATTCAAAAGATCAACACAAATACATGCGCCAAATGTCATGCAGGGTAACGGCTCAGATTGCAGGATGACATCCATCCCGTTATACGTTTGAATCGGGGCGGTGATGGTATCTGAGTGTGACTGTACAATCTGATACGCATGATGATGTCTGATGATAATGGTATAGAGCTATTTTTTAAAGTCTTTCTCAAAAGATGCGGGATAAGATTTTAAAATCATTCTAGGAGGTAATAGAAAAACTATTCCACTGCTATATACTAATGTTCTATACTTGTCAAGTATACACACACGGTAAAACTGGGCAGAATGTTTCTGTGAACAGAATTTAACTGATTTTATAACTTTTTCATTAGAGGTTTAGGGACTCGTTAGCTCTCAGTACTCACTCTTTGCTCGTTGCGGGGGGCTACACTTGTCTGAGCCTGACCTTCTCTTCTGCGTCCTCTGTCCCGCCCATCTGTGATACTGGGCATGAAGCCCTGGTTGAAGGGATCCGAAAACCCCCTCATCATTTCGTGCATGCGTTGGTTGTGTGTGCGGAAAGAATCACTAATAAAAGCGAAGAGAGAAAAAAAAACAAACAGAGCTGAGTGTGTGTGTGTGTGTGTTTATTGTCCTAAAGCAGTATAGGGTATAAGAGAAGAAAATGAACGCATAAGCAGGCATTAAGAATAGGAATTAGATATGAGATATAGAGGACAGAGGCAGACTTACCTTGTAGAGCTAAACGTAAGAGAATAAAAAAGGAGAGAAAGCAAAGAAAAGCAGGATTGAGTTGATGACTTAAGACAGGAAATGGCAACAAACGTCGAATATAAGTTATATAATATAAGACGAGATAAAGAATAAAGAATATAATTGCAAAACTGAACAGTCAACTGAAGTGCTGCTAAAGTTTTTTTGCATTATTTTGGCTAATAAAACCCCCAATTACCACACAAACCTGCTGCTGCTGCTGTTCTGTCTGGATATATTTATTTATTTTGTCCCGAAGTTTCTCAAAAATTCCAGAAAACAGCAAGCAAATGGAGTTGCATTTAATGAACTAATCTTAAACATGTACACTAATTATCATCATTTAAGGACAAGCCCACTTTTAAAGCGCTGAGATTGCTGTGAGCTTAAATCTGAACTTTTGCCCTTAATTATAGCATCAGTATCTGCTGAGGTGAAAGGAATCTGCTAGAAACCCCAGTTATTGTTATACAGTCAAATATAAAGGATGGAGATAACAGAGGGTTCGATCTGATGCAGAAATACGATTAGTATTCGACCCTCAGAAAAGAGTTAAGGAGGTTTTTCTATGTAACAGGACATATAAAACATACACACACATTATATATATATATAAAGAGGAAGAAAGAGAGAGAAAGTGCAAATGAGAGACAGATAAACACAAGGAGAGAGAAAAACAGAAAGAGGGCGAGAGAGAGACAGAGAAACATAGAAAGAGATACAGACAGACAGACAGACAAAAGCAGAGACAAAGCGAGCGACACAGAGAGAGAGAGACAAAGAGACAAAGACAGAGAGGGACAGACAGAGACAAAGACTGAGAGAGAGAGAGAAACAGAGAGAGAGAGACGAAGAGGCAGAGAAAGAGAGACGGAGAGACAGAGGCAGAGAAAGACAGAGACAGAGTGAGACAGACAGAGGCAGAGAGAGAGAGATAGAGTGAGACAGACAGACAGGGAAAGAAAGCCGGAAAGACAGGGAGACAGACAGAGGCAGAGAGAGAGACACAGAGAGAGAGAGAGAGAGAGAGAGAGAGAGAGAGAGAGAGAGAGAGAGAGAGAGAGAGAGAGAGAGGGAGAAGACAAAGAGACAGACAGAGGCAGAGAGAGACAGAGACAGACAAAGACAGAGAGAGACAGACAGAGGCAGAGAGAGACAGAGGCAGAGACAGACAGAGGCAGAGACAGACAGAGGCAGAGACAGACAGAGGCAGAGAGAGAAAGACACAGAGCGAGAGAGAGAGAGAGAGAGAGAGAGAGAGAGAGACAGACAGAGGCAGAGAGAGACAGAGACAGACAGACAGAGGCAGAGAGAGAAAGCTGGAGCGATCTGTTTTGTGAGTAGTGTGAGCACTCTGTGTAGTGTGAGCAGTAAAGACCAGCGCCGGATAATAAAAGCATCATTAGATTAGATATGTGGTATTGAAACGCATTTTATTTCATTAAAACATGTCGAGAATCAGTTAATATTAGTGTTCATTGTAATTATAAGGATAAACTTCCTCACTGCGTCCTTTAACTCGGCAGTCTCTTTAACCTGAGACAGACGACAGGTGCTGAGGTTGAGCTATAAAAACCTGTCTCACTGCCCAAAGTTCAGCTAACCGCTAAAAATAATCGAGGACGTGTTAAATAATCGCGAACACACGTTTCGGACTCGGACACGGACACGGACTCGGACCTGTGACGGAAAAACGCCAAAAAATGGGAAACTTACGAGAAGAACGGATCTTCTTCCAAATCCCGGAAGAGACTGTTGAACATCTTAAGGGGTTAGAATAAACAGGTTATTAAGTAGAATAACGTCTCTAAGTGTTGTAGTTCTCCGTCTGTGCCGCAGACTGATAATCACTAACGCGCTGATTATTGTGACTGAATTTATGTCGGTTAGCCTGCGAACTACCACGTGGTCTCAATCCAGGCATCTCATTGGCTGGTTATTATCGGCGGTGCCCCCTGCTGCTTTTAGACGCGCTCAGTGTTGTGTATGCGTCGCTATAGTAACGGAGGATCCAGTCTTTTCTGGAAAAGTCTAATTAGTCTATGAATAATGCTAAAACAATTAGGACTGCTGTTATTACGTCTTATAAACCTGCAAATGTAAAAAAAATTCAAATACATTATAATATAAACCCATAGATTCCACTGACCTTTATTTCTATTATAGAATCATAATTATTTAACATTTGATCTGATTGTTTTCTGCATTTTTACTAGTGCGGAATCAGAACTAGTCATTATTCATAGCAGCCTATTAAATTCTTTATAGTTTCCCATTACAGAATTATGTCCTTTTAACATTTTGTATGATATTTACAATTTTACTAGTAATTATTTAAATTATACATGTGCATGTAAACCAATAGTATTAAACTCTTATTATTTAAAGAGTCTTATAACTAGTACATCTTTGAAAAAAATAACTAACATTCAGCCTTAAACACAAGGCTGTAAGTCTGTATGATGAAAGTAAAGATGCACCAGTTGTGTTTTTCCATTACTGTAAAAATAATATTTAAATTATCCTTTAAAACAAATTAAAACTGTTAACAGATTAAAAATTGGACTTCCTGTCCAAATTGCATGTCTGTGTCAAGCTGTCCATCATTCATACACTCCTGGAAGCAGGATCTAAAGTTCATTATTAATGCTCAAATAAAAAAAAGCTTTACCTTTAAAGGAATATGCTAAATATGTCCTTCTAAAGACAAATGCAGCCAAAGGACATTTTCATCATCAGATAAATCTTCGAAAATGAACAGTGGATTAGGTCTTCATGTCTACTTAAGAAAATGTAAAGCATTAATGAAGGACAGATGCACCATCTGCTGGAGGAAACAGAAAGAGCTGCTGCTGCTGCTCCTCATGTAATTTCACAAAATCAGTTTGTTGTTTATTTAAAAAAGTACAAACAGATTACGGTACATTTCTTCAAGTAATAAAAGGCAAAAGTAATGTAGAAAAATGGACCTGGACAGCCAGGAGAAAGGAAAACATCCAAACCATAAAAACCATTTTTAATTCATAAAACAATGAAGAAAAATAAACTATCAATAATGTGAACTATCTTTCTACATGGACGCATAAAGTCTGATGTCTGTAGTATGATGATGTTTCTTTTCTCTATTTTACTCACTTTCAGACGCGTTACAAAACCCAAATATCTCTTTAAGTGGCTTTCTAACATTGTGTTATGTTAAGTCATAATTATATATATAATTAAAAAAAAAACTACCACTATATACTTATACTAACAAATTCCTGATTATTTGATAAGTCACTTAAAAGTTAATGGTCTTTGCGACTAAACTAATCAAACAGATACTAACAAACTGTATTTAAGAAGCTGATCTCGAGATCTTTATTATGCAGGGTCAAATTCAGCCCACAGGACTTCCCATGAGCCTCTCCTGGCGCAGTGACAGGAGTCGTTTCAGCCACAACTTCTCCGCCTCCTCTTTATCTATGAATAACTAAGAAAAAGACAGACAAACAGACAGACAGTTTGATTAAAAAAGTTTTTCAGAAAATTCCGGCATGCCGCATGTTTAAAAAGTCACCAGCAGGTGTCACTGTAAGCTCAGGTGTGTCATAGTTTCCAGCTAATTATTTCTTTCGAAAAGATTCTTGAGATGTTCCACCAAGAACTGCTTCAGAATTTCACATCCTCACTGTATCTAATCTAATAATAAAGTGCTTGACATTATGGACAGTAGTGTATGGACAGTAGCTCAGCTAGTTATTTGTTAGATACGCTTAATTCGAACTAATTGATTTGAAACTGAAGCTACATTATTATTGATTTTTACTGACTTTGCATAAATTAAGCATTTTTTTAACTGCAGCCTTTTTACAATGACAGCAATTGGCGGATGCTGTTATCCAGAGTGATGTCTATTTATCTAAGTTATCTAACTGAGCAGTTAAGGGTCTTCTTCTTCTCCTTTTGGCTGTTTCCTTTAAGCGTCGCCACAGCAAATCATCTGTCTCCACCTAACCTTATTCTCTACATCCTCTTCACTCACACCCACTAACTTTACTTATTTGCCTTTTGCCTGGTAGCTTCATTTTTAACATCCTCCTCCAATATATTCACTATTCCTCCTCTGTACATGTCCAAACCACCTTAATCTGGCTTTCCTGACTTTCTCCCCAAAACCTCTAACATGAGCCATCCCCCTGATGAACTCGTTCCTAATCTTGTCCAACCTCGTCACTCCCAAAAAAAATCTCAACATCTTCAGCTCTGCTACTTCCAGCTCTGCCACCTGTCTCTTCCTCAGCGCCACTGTCTCTAAACCATACATCATAGCTGTCTCACCACTGTCTCTAAACCATACATCATAGCTGGTCTTACTACTATCTTGTACACCTCCCCCTTGATTCTAGCTGATATTTTCCTGTCGCACATCACTCCGGACACGTTTGTCCACCCATTCCAAACTGTCTGTACTCGCTTCTTTACCTCTTTCACAGATTCTCCATTGCTCTGGACTGTCGACCCCAAATACTTAAACTCCTGTACCTTCTTCACCTCTTCACCCCGTAATCTTACTGTTCCCCTTCCCTCCCTTTCATTCAAACACATGTCCTCTGTCTTGCTACGACTGACTTTCATTTCTCTTCACTTCTCTCCAGAGCAAACCTCCACCTCTCCAGGTTTTCCTCCACCTGCTCCCTGCTCTCACTACAGATCACAATGTCATCTGCGAAACATCATTTTCCAAGGAGATTCCTGTCTGAACTGTGTCTGTCAAACGATCCATCACCACAGCAAACAAGAAGGGGCTCAGAGCTGATCCCTGATGCAGTCCCCACCTCTACTTTGAACTCCTCTGTCTGACCTACTGCACAGCTCACCACTGTCCTGCTCCTCTCATACATATCCTGCACCACCCTGAAATACTTCTCTGCTATTCCTGACTTCCTCATACAATACCACAGCTCTTCTCTTGGTACCCTGTCATATGCTTTGTCCAAAAACACAATGCAGCTCCCTACGACCATCTCTGTACTTCTCCATCAGCATTTGCATCTGTAGTGCTCTTTCTGGGCATAAAGCCATACAGCTGCTCACTAATACCTACTACCCTCCCCAACCTAGCATCTTTCCCATACCTTCATTGTATGACTCATCAGCTTTATGCCTCTGTAGTTGTAGCAACTTTGCACATTACCCTTGTTCTTAAAGATAGGCACCATTACACTCCCTCCTCCATTCCTCAGGCATCTTCTCACTCCCTAAAATCCCGTTAAACAATCTAGTAAGAAATTCCACTGCTGCCTCTCCTAGACATTTCCACACCTCCACCGGTATCTCATCAGGTCCAACCACCTTTCCTCTTTTCATCCTCTTCAAAGTCATCCTAACTTTGTTTGCACTAATCTTTTTGCACTTCCTGCTCCACATTGTTTACATCTTCTACCCTTTTCTCTTCTCATTCATCAACACTTCAAAGTACTCCTTTCATCTTTTTTGTACACTCTCCTCACTTGTGAGCACCTTTCCATCCCGAACCTTAATAACCCTAACCTGCTGCACATCCTTCCCATCTCGATCCCTCTGCCTTGCTAACCTGTACTCTTCACTCTGTGCCGCAAATCCTGGTATTCCTATGTACTTTCCTTAGTCTTTTCCATGTCCCACTTCTTGGCTAACCTCTTCCTCTTTATACTATCCTGAACTTCGTCATTCCACCACCAAGTCTCCTTATTTTCTTTCCTCTTTCCATATGACACCCCTAGCACCTTTCTTTCTGTCTTCCCAATCACTTCTGCTGTAGTTTGCCATTCATCTAAAAATACTAGCTGACCGCCCAATGCCTGTTTCAACTCCTGTCTAAATTCTTCACAGTATTCTTACTTTTTCAGCTTCCATCACTTGGTTTTCTTCTCTACCTTTGATCTCTTCTTCTTCCAGATCTTCTTTCTACACACTACCATTCTATGCTGTCTGGCTACACTCTCTCCCACCACAATTTTACACTCACTAATCTCTTTCAGATCGCTTCGTCTACATGAGATGTAATCAACCTGTGTGCTCCTTCCTCCAATCTTATAAGTCACTATATGCTCCTCTCTCTTCTGGAAAAAGGTATTTACCACAGTCATCTCCATCCTCTTAGCAAAGTCTACTATCATCTGTTCTTCACTGTTCCTTTTCCTGACTCCAAATCTGCCCAACACTTCCTCATCACCTCTGTTCCCCTCACCAACATGTCCATTAAAGTCTGCACCTATCACTGCTCTCTCTCCTCTGGGAATACTCACAGTTACCTCATCTATCTCACTCCAGAACCTCTCTTTCTCTTCTAACTCACAACCTACTTGTGGGGCATAACCACTTACAACTTTCACCATCAGCCCTTCAATTTCTAACTTCACTCATCACCCTGTCTGACACTCTTTTAACCTCCAGAAAATTCTTTACAAACTTCTCTTTCAGGATCACTCCTACCCCATTTCTCTTCCCATCCACACCATGATAAAACAACTTAAATCCAGATCCAATACTACAAGCCTTGTTACCCTTCCACCTGGTCTCCTGTACACACAATATATCCACCTTCCTGCTCTCCATCATATCTACCAGCTCTCCTTTCTCTGTCATTGTTCCAACATTCAGTGTCCCTATTTTCAGTCCTACACTCTTGCCTTTCCTCTTCTCTTTCTGTCAATTAACACGTCCTCCTCCTCTCCTCCTTTGACCAATAGTAGCCCAAAATAACCCGGGCCTCAACCGATCCGGTATGAAATTTTGAGGGATGATTCGCATATTTAGATTTGGCAATGTTTTACGTCGGATGCCCTTCCTGACACAACCCTCTCTATTTATCCAGGCCTGGGCCTGGCACCGAAGTCACTGGCTTGTGACTCCTGTGGCTAGATTTGACCAGTTAAGTGGCAGCTTGGTGGTCTTGGGTTTTGACCTCATACACTTTCTGATCAAAGCTACATTATTATTATTATGTTAAATTCTAATGACAGTAGATGCATCTTATTTTATTTTTTTTAACACCCAGACACTTTTGCACAAATTTGATCACTGTCAGGTTACCAGTAAATGGGATTGGAAAACAAAGTATTTTAAATTAGAGATTCATCTAAATTTACAGTTTTCATCTGACATTGTGTGCATTTGAAATCCCTAGGTTTTTTTTTCCATTTATTTTCAGCAGGTGCTTTATCCAGGTGGACTTCCCAGGATCACACTGTGTAAAACAGAAATACACCCTAGTGTAGATGCACCAGCTGTCCACCAGAGGGCACCATTCACACGCAAATTTGTAAATTAATTCACACCCTTGGGCAATTAACAGTCACCGATCCGGCTACTGGCATGTTTTTGTGCGGTGACGGGAAACAGGAGAACCTGCTGAAAACCCACTCAGACAGAAATAATGCATCAAAATTCATCATAGACAATTAACCGAGCTTAGGATAGAACCAGAGCTGTAAGGGTGCAATAAATCCTGTTGTGCCCCCCTGCTGCTCTACGGTTATTTGTTTTAACTTAGTTAAATTTAGTTGTATATTTTATATGATGCAATCCTGTAAACTTACGTTAAGATAAAAATGAGAAGGAAAAAACAGTTAGGGAACGGTATATTAATTAAATCAGAAGGTTGTCCCAGAACTGCCAGAAGCCCACTGTTGGGCCCTTAAGCTTAAGCTTGAACATAAACTCCGTTCTCAATTACAAACAGCTTTGAAGAAAAGCAGACGCACGAGGAAAGAAAGCACGAGGAGAAACTGGTAATTCAAAGAGAAAAGAACAGACGACTGCCGAACATGGAATTACAACTAATAAGATAGAGATCAGGATTTAACTGATAAACTTGGCTTGCTTATTTTGTTTCACTATCCCACTATCTGTAGCATGGCTGCTTAAACTGTTATATTTGCACTCGCGGCTCATTAATCCTGTTCGCTGCACTTGGCTTGGGTTGGGATGTCTTTTCTTATTCAGAGTACGGCGGTGGAATGTAATTTTAAATTCCCTACAAGTACTCTCCCTAACACAGGCATCGCTTGGGTAATCTACTTACAGCCTTAATCCACTTTCCGCATTTGGCCGAGACCTACTAATGGCAGACATCACAGATCAGAAGTCGGTGTAACCCGTTCTAACAACTCTTTTATAGTGTTTACGCACGCCAGTCTCCGTCTCTAATTGCCCGAGTTTGCTTCATATAAGACGCTGGCTGGCTTGATTCGATTTCGGGAAGAGGGGCGGGAGAGCGACAGTAAACGCTGTCGTCTCCTAAGCACATATGACAGCGTAATGCATAACAGTGATTTGGGTGTCAGCGTGAAAGCAGCGTTTGAGTGATTCCCGCATTAGTTGGGCTTATGAGTTCCTTAAGTTTGGAAGTTGGAGACTCTTCCCCGGCGCTCATCAGTCTTTACTTTCATCCAAACAACACGAAAGGCGTGAAATCAAATCTGTGGATAGCTAAGAATGATCGCTTGCATCCCACACACACACACACACACACATACTGTGTGCGTATGTGTGTGTGTGTGTGTGAGAAAGAGAGGAAGAGACATAGAGAGAGTTAGTGTGTGGCAGCCCCAGGAGTGGAGATAAGTGTATCATTTATGTCGAGTTAAGGTTTTGCCTGTAGCATTCGCTGTAGGGCCTCTACTTTGTCACCGAAGCCACACACACACACACTAAACACAAGCACACTTCTGCTAATGCTTTCTGGATGCATGTTGAGTGGTTCTTCGTGTGTTAACTGCATGTAGGAGACACACACACGCACACGCACACACGGCCTATGCGCTCTGCTAAAATTACTGGAAATTACAGTAGATACAGTAAGCAGCGGCGGGCTAAATGATTGAATCATTACTAGCGATGGGGGGCTCGTACGCCTCGGGCATATTGCTCGCATAGATCAGGCTGCGTGAGGCTCATCTGCATCCGTCACGCATAACCGAGTTTGCGGCACCGCCGCTGAGACAGAGAGAGCTTTCGCGGGAAATTCGGGCTGCCAATATTACAGACAGAATAAAACCTGTCAGAGAGTACAGGCTTGAATATGACATACTATTGCACGAATAATAAAAGAAAAAGTTCAACGAGAGAAATTTGAATGCAGAAAATACAGAAAACCTCGAGATCTAAAATCACTGAAAGGTAAAAAAAAATAATAAAGGGAAGCACCGAAGCGAAATCTATCCACTTACACTGGGGTGAGCGAGTGTGTCGCTGGTACTGTACTTGATGGCAGTGGGCAGAACGCTGACTTCTTCTTTCGCAGTGGGTGTGACATCAGACCCCGCCTCCTGGGCTTCAGCAGGTTCAGTTCCCTGTGAGCGCATTTACTTTTAGACATATTTTTGCACATTTTTTCGTTTAGATTGTAGCTAAAGGCACAGAAGGGAAATGAGAATGAAACAGAAAAAGCTTTAACTGAAATATTACAATTTTATAACTCAAACTTTTTTTAGTCAAAATGTGATGCTTTCCCAGTTTAAAAATGTTTTCCAGAAAATATAATAATCCAGCTAAAAATTAAAAAACTGTGTGTTTTGATGTGTGTCCACATGATGGCACCGTCTTCATCTTAAGGACTCGACTAGAAGACGAATTCATTCACCTGTTTGTGTATGGTCACCCTGTGGACGTAAGGCGCATGCGTTTATGGTGTACACATTACACACGCTTTAACATCAGCTCATGTGCATAAGTGCGGAACGTTTAGTAACATTAACAAACTACTACTAATGCAACTTATACTGGACTGGATTTCCTATTTAGCATGACCTTTAAGAGGAACAACTAGCAGGGGCAGACTAGAAATTTGGGGGCTCTAAGCAATTTCAAATATGGAGCCCCATCAGCACATTGTCATTGTCGGGAAAAAACACAGCCTGGTATCCGGTGGGAGAGAGGCTACTGCAGCTGCTCAGGGAGCAGCACTGACTGTGTTGGCTATTAGTAGAATTTGTGTGAATAAAAAGTAGTTTTGGAAATTTCGTTTTTTCAGCTCCGCTGGGACAGCTACATTTTATTATATAGTAAATCTTCCGCTATCTTTTCTTTTCTACAGTCTCTGCCGTAACTTTTTCAAGCTCCGACCACTGAGCTGCTGACAGTTACATTCTGACCGTACATCATGTGATAAAAAAGTAAAATGTTATACATGTTTCATATATACTTCTGTGTATTTCTGGGGGCTCCCTGGTTTCCTGGGGCCCTAAGTGGCGGCCTACATTGCTTACTGTTTACGTCTGCCCCTGATAACCAGATCGGCTCTATACCCTGCGGTAACCTATCACTCTGGTATATTCCTGTTCCATTTGTGGTTTTTTTGTCTTGTACAGTGGAGATCAGCGAGTGTTGGTCTCTAATCTAATCGGGAATGTAAACATGAGGCCGATTTCTTGGGGAACGGCTCAGACACTTCAGGGAGGAGCTTTTTAGTCTCTGGCTATTGTGTGCAAAATGGAGCTCAAACGGCACTGAATGGGAATGATTCCGTTTGTCTGCAGATGGAATATGAGCCGGCGAGAAGCAAATCTAATCACGCCCATAAGGAAGGAGATGTAAAGCAAATGAAAAGCGAGAGAATGAGAGAGGAGGAGTGAGACAATGCGAGAAGAAGGAGAGAAAGGTGTACCTTGACGGCGTCCCGCGATGATTTGAAAGCTTGAGGAACAAAAGAGTCGCTCTCGATGGCCTCGATCTCCTTTATCCTCCTCACCTGCTCGGCAAGAGAGACTTCCTCTGTAAAGTGTGGGGAAAAAGAGGGGAGGTCAAACTAACAAGGACGGAGGAGAAAAAAGCTTCAGGGACAATTCCATAAATGTCAACTCGTTGTACTTTATTCTATCCCAGCAATATATTACACACAAAAAACACAAATACACTTAAAAAAATACAACAGTAACTTATAATAACCTGTCAGCCGATCTACCAAGCAATACGCATACCTCTACATTTATTTATCTATACACCAGTCTATCTTTCTGTCCGTTTGTCTGTCTGTTTGTCTAGCTATCTGTCCATCCGTCCATTAAACAGTCTATCAGTCCACTTATGCATCTATCCATCCATACATCCGTCCATCTGTCTATCTGTCCATCCATCCATCCGTCTATCCATCCATCTGGTCTATCCATCCATCTGTCCGGCCATCCATCTGTCTATCCGTTCATAGGGACAACTTGACAATTGTCATCTTGTACTTTATTTTATATACCAGCATTATTTTACTAACAAAGAACACAAATACACTTCAAGAAATACACAGTTTCTCGTCAAGAGCTCGAGTTGCGTCAAATGCTATGGAAGTGATGCAGTCTTGTAGCATGTGTGGAATCACACTGAACAAAAAGCAATATGTCATGAGCATGTCACGGGTGGGGTGATGTCATCAACCAGAAAGTACAAGGCAAGCACCAAGCTACGGTATGTCAGGCTTCTTTTCTTCAGCACATGGTTTGTAAGATTTCAAACGATCATGCCAAAAAGAGAGTGAAGACAGTGGCAGAAAGGCGAGTTACAAACCGCGCATGTTTCGACGCAGTGGGTTTATTCTGAGCTCAGACACGCATGAGCAAAGTGTGGCCTGCCTCGGCATAGAACATGCTCCAGGCTAGCTCTACTGAGGAGAGCGGCCAGCTGCACAGACCTCTATGTTCAAGCTCCGCTGCAGCCAAGGTGCAGAGCAGGCTAAGGTCGAGGTTCTCGCAGTTTGAGCTAGGAGAGGGGTCTTAGACGGGGGCTCAGAGCACACTCAATAAGGGAAGTGGCTGCTTGTAAGGCATGGGCCCTGAAGACCCTCTCTATATGTGATGATGTGGATTTAATGCTCAGAACAGAGCCCCACCATGCCACTCAAGATCTTGGTTGGGGAACCAAGTATAACACCTCTGCTTTAGAGGCATAGTCGGCCACCAAGACAGAGACTTGGCGGTATGGAGGTATAGGAATCTTGTTCCTATAGTGTTTGACGCAGCTTAAGTTCTCGAGGGAAATGTCTCTAAGGTTTTACGCATGTAACTTTGGATCAAGACGCTGGGAACAAGACGCTGCGCCACACGGTCATACAACTGGAATCCATGTCTACGTGTCTTAGGTCAAAGCCTGTGGCCTTAGGACACTCGCCTGTGACGTGCAGTACTCGTGACGTATTGCTTTCCGCTTGATACGATTCCACACATGCTTTAAGACTGCGGTCGTGCAGGAAGTGTTCCCATAGCATTTGATGCAGCGTCTTGTTCCCTCGGGGAACTGGGGTTACATGAATAGCCTTAGAGACCTAACTTATAATAACCTGTCAGCTGATCAATCACATACCTCTCCATTTCTATCAATTGCATACCTCTACATTTATCTATCTATCTATCTATCTGTCTATCCTTCTGTCCATCCATCAATCTATTCGTTTACAGTGTCCATCCATCTGTCCTTTCATCTATCCATTTATCAGTCTATCGGCCTTTTCACCCAGTTATGCGTCTATTCATGTATTGCATGAATGTATTGCATTTATACATCCATTCTCCTGTCTATCTGTCCATTTATCCGTCCATCCATCCATCTATCTGTCCATCCATCTATCTGTCTATCCGTCTATTTTTGCAGCTGTATGTTTCAGTGTTTTTCTTCTTTAATAAATCAACCTTTTTTAAAATCCTATCACTGGTCGATGAGATGTAAAGAAGCATAAATATACTCGACGTGATGTCAGTCTACACACCGACTGTTTCCTTCACACGTGTACATCCTCGCTAGCATGTTAATGAAGCAAATTCATTCCAGGCATTAACGATGACTGTCGCAACACATCTTCCTGCTCTGCTTGTTTAATGAATAAATGAATATTTGCTTGATCTTTTATGCGCTCGAAGCAGCAGCACTGGTAGCAGCCGTGGTAGCAGCAGTGGTGCTGATGCTGGTAAAGGAACTCTATAAACACATCGCTTACACAACACTCTTACTATTTCACAGCTGACACCTTTACCACTAATATATAATCATGCCATATTAAAATATATATATAAAAAAAAGGTTCATTTTTTTAAACCAGCAGTCCTCACCTACAGCACTATGAAATGGGTTTGTGTAAAATATAAGATACTTTCTATAAGATCAGGTTATTTCATATTAACTTCGATTTGTTGATCTTTTTGTACCTATTTCCTATTTAATTTCACTTTTTAAAATTTGTCTCTTTTCTTTTTGTCGACTCCAGTTTGGCTAAATTTTAGGTATGCATCGCACTTAGTCACTACATGCCGGAGCAGTACAGGACAAAGAAATAAAAAAACAGGATAAAACTGGAGCAGTAAAAGTTAATGCGGAATAGCTTTTTCTTCAGTAAGTTATTATGGTACACTAAACAGAGTGCTTTATTAATACAGTTCATACAAATTTAAGAACAGCAACAAGAGGCAAATATTAAGCTGAAATAAGCAGGAAGAATTATTTTACAATTTTCTCTTCAAAATACTGTTCCTAATTTAAGAGTGTTACCTCGAGTCATACTCGTTTTACTCCACACGTACCTACCTGTAGGTGGACATTCCGCTTACTGTCACTTGAATTCAATGCTTCATACATCCCGAAGAAGACCAAAGCAGTTATTTAACATAGAGCCGACAGAGCCGTCTTAAGTGACGTATACCAGATGTACATTTGGTGATTAAGTAAAAAGCTACAAGATTCTTGCTAAAGAATTTTTAACGCTGTTTAATGCAAATACTGAAATGTATTATTCCAAAAAAAAATTTATTGTAATTATTTGCTTTAAATTATACTGATTTAAAAAAAAAAAAAACACTTGACGACACTACAAAAATTTACACTGTTCTGCATAAACTTTTTATTTAAATTCACACAGAGGCACTGAAACAGTGAAGCACACACACACACACACACACACCTGTGCCGATGAAGTCCCAATCTCACACTACTTTCATACACCTCTGAATGTTGAATGTTCAGAACTAAAGATGTGAAAATGTGTGGTGTGTGTGTGTGTTTAAGAGTGAGTACGAAGAGAAAAAAAAACCCTTCCAAGATAGTGTTTTATTACTTCAAGAGTCTAGTAGGACAGAGTAAAAAAACAAACACAATAACCTCCAGCTGCCTGTCCTTCACATGACAGCATTCCGGTTGCCCGATGCCCCTCGATCACCCCTGATATTAATCCCAACTGTGTGTGTGTGTGTGTGTGTGTGTGTGTGGTGTCTTAATAACTAATATACCAACAGCAAGAAACACACACCACAGCCTGTGCGCATCAGTGACAACCTATCCCCGGTCCGGGATTCTATAAAAGCCTCATGCTTTTTGACAAACACATTATTGGTAGATAAAATGACTTCCATATGCTGTTTGTCAGATGTCAGTAGGGAAGGATATGTATTTCATAGGAAAATCAAAAATAATGGACTCGGTGAGAGGCGGCCCGGGTGAGACGCAGACAGCCGGGAAAATCGATAGCACTGCCGGAGAAAAGGCCACTGCCAGCCACCGTCAGCGCAAAGCCGGGTCAAAGTTGATATTTAATATTGATACATTATCCGAGACATTGGTTTCGAGTCCGTTAACACTGCATAACGCTCGTCCTAAAATATAAACTGTTTAAGAGAAACTATAAATTAATGCATACAGCAGATGACAAAGAGTAGGAAGCAAAAATAATAATAAATTGAATTATTAAACTACAGTAATTTGGTTTAAATGAACTAGTTGTGTTTTCTGTGTGTAACACTCCTTTGGGTTTTGAACAGGCTTCTAGGTATCTTAAAAGCAAGCGTGAATATCTAATGCAAACAGTCCAACCAGACAATAACATTAATACTTCATAAGAAAGACAAAGAGCTTCTTAGAGCCTATGATGGCTGAACAGAGAGGCATAAAGCTGCAGGCAAACACAGCCGACCTTCCCAATGAAGAATCTGCAATCAGGAAATTGTAGGGTACTTTAGCGACGGTTTTCCAGCAGAGGGAGGTGTTGAACAACCAAACGTCTGACACGACTGTCCTCTAAGCCCACTGTCGTTTTTTTTAACATTTAAAAGTGAGCTACTGTTTTCAGGATTTCTCAGTATAATTAAGGACATTATAAAGTTCGTCCAATTCTGCAACATACGTATAATTAGCGATAATATAGATTATTCCATGAAATTAAACTGAAACATCTGATGTACCTTGAAGACAAATACAGGTAACACAAGTTTACATTTTTTCTCTTTTAGGTTTAGTTCTCTTTCCGAGTCTGGTTCTTCTCCAGGTTTCCTTCCGCCTTATATAGGATTAGCAAGATTTTTACATAACAATTATCTCTGGCTCGTGTATTTGGGACAAATTTTAACTACATTTTTTGTATCCTAAATGTATTTATTTGTATTTTTGGTTTTGCCATGCAAATAAAAAGTAAATTAAATAATATGTCACATGTCCATGTTTTAGGCAAATATCTAAATAAAATATTAAATTAAAAAAAACCCAGCTATCAATTTTTTTCTCTAATAATAATAATAATAATAATAATATCTAAGCAATACCTGTCGATACCTGAAATTATTACTATTTGCTATAATAAAAATAAGCTCAAAATGCATCTCTTAGAATATTCTTAACCCCACTTATATTAATAAGAATGCTTATTGGCCACAAATTGTGTGTGGTCCAATTCTAGTTCGTCAGTAAAGAAGCTTTAATGAAGTAAATGATTTTTAAGATTTGATATATTTTAGTCTTATGGACAAAAATCACGATATGCGCAATACAAACAGGTTAAACAATAAACTCCTAATGGTGTAAAATGAGAATCAAACACTTCCTCATCTCCCGGAAAATATTTCTCATAGCTGTTCACAAGACGGCAACTCACGGAGCGCTGGAGAACATAACGAGCTGCATCCAGAGCGCTGGAATTTGGGAAAACTGAAGTTCAGTAGGACTGGAAATAAAAAAAAAAAGCCTGTTTACAGCAGAACCCAATCGATTACTGTTCAGCTAGCTGTGTTTGATAACTTCGCTTTCGGAGACGCTGCTTTCTTAACCCACACGTTTCCTGTGCTTTAACACACTTCCTGCTGTAAATCCTTCTAGGCTTTGTCCATGCAACAGCAGTTTCATCATGTAGTACTGTGGTATGATAAAATATTGATACTTCACAGTGGATAATAAGGAGCCCTACATTTACTCTAGGATACTTATTTTAAGTATACTTAATCCCGAAATACACTGTACTTGTACACTTCTTCTTCTGTACAGTGTAATGATACGCAGTAGATCACAGGGTTATATAAGGTCACTTTCTGGTGTCACCTTTCGGTTGCTGGTCAGTGATTTAAAATCCACATATACCAATACAGTTCCAGGGAAGTGGTGCCTCAGTGGTTAAGGTGTTGGATTGATTTGGGTTTGATTTCCACCAATT